>WOXC01000672.1:0-159536 GCA_011680675.1 Gymnobelideus leadbeateri | reverse complement strand
ATCAATTGCTCGTGGCTGGGTCGAGCTAATATAATAAAAATGACAATTTTACCCAAACTAAACTATATATTTAGTGCCATACCAATCAATTTACCAAAAAACTGCTTTGTAGAGTTAGACAAAATAATAACAAAATTTATTTGGAAAAACAAACGGTCTAGAATATCAAGGGAATTAATGAAAAGAAATGCTAGGGAAGGTGGACTAGCTATGCCAGATCTTAATCTGTATTATACAGCAGCAGTCATCAAAACTGCTTGGTACTGGCAGAGGTGTAGAGTAGTGGATCAATGGAATAGATTAGGTGCAGGAGATCCAGCAGTTAATGAATATAGCAATCTATTGTTCGATAAACCCAAAGACCCCAGTTTTTGGGATAAGAATGCACTATTTGACAAAAACTGCCGGGAAAACTGGAATACAGTATGGCAGAAACTGGGCATAGATCACTATCTAACACCATATACCAAAATCAAGTCTAAATGGGTGCATGATCTAGGTGTAAAGGATGATTCTGTAAGCAATTTGGGAAAGCAAGGAATAGTTTACCTGACAGATCTGTGGAGAGGGGAATATTTTAGGACCAAACAAGAATTAGAGAGCATAATAAAATGCAAAATGGATAATTTTGATTACATTAAATTGAAAAGCTTCTGCACAAACAAAGCCAATGTAACCAAGATCAAGTGGGAGGTGGGAAATTGGGAAAGAATTTTTACAACTTGTGTCTCTGATAAAGGACTCATTTCTAAAATTTATAGAGAATTGAACCAAATCTATATGAATACAAGTCATTCCCCAATTGAGAAATGGTCAAAGGATATGAATAGGAAGTTTTCAGAGAAAGAAATTAAAGATATCTATAAGCATATGAAGAAATGCTCTAAATCACTATTAATTAGAGAAATGCAAATCAAAACAACTCTGAGATACCACATCTCTCCCTTCAGATTGGCTAAGATGACAAAACAAGAAAGTGACAAATGCTGGAGAGGATGTGGACAAATTGGAACGCTAATACATTGCTGGTGGAGTTGTGAACTTATCCAACCATTCTGGAGAGCAATCTGGAATTATGCCCAAAGGATTATAAATAATTTCATACCCTTTGACCCAGCCATACCACTTCTAGGGTTATAACCCAAAGAGATCATAGAAGTGGGAGGAAGACCCATATGTACAAAAATATTTTTAGCAGCCTTTTTTGTGGTTGCAAAGAATTGGAAACTAAAGGGGTGCCCATCAATTGGGGAATGGCTAAACAAGTTGTGGTATATGAATGTAATGGAATTTTATTGTGCTATAAGAAACGAGGAGGTGACTGATTTCATAATTACCTGGAGAGACTTATACAAACTGATGCTGAGCGAGAAGAGTAGAATCAGAAGAAATTTGTATACAATCACAGACATACCATATCTGTGACGACCAACTATGACAGACTGGACTCTTTTCAGCAATGCAGTGATATAAGTTAATCCCGAATGACTCAAGAAAGTGAGAAATGCGCCATCCAGAGATATAACTAGAAAGAACTGAGCCTGAATCCTGATGGAAGCAAACTAAATGATCTTTTTCTTCTCATTGTTTGGTTTTACTTCTTCCTTACCATCTTTCATCCCACCTAGTACAATATGCCTTTGTAATTGGAATAATGTTTAATATGAATGCATTTGCAGACCCTATACTGTACTATATGCTGTCATGAGGGGAGCGGGAAGGGAAGCAAAGGAAATTTGAAAATCAAGGAACTATGGAATTGAATCTTGTTAACTGAAACTAAACTAATAAATTAATTAAAAAAATTTTAAAAAAGAAAATTTGACATTCAGATACAAGAAGCAAGAGAAGCATGGGAAGGTAAACAGGCAAAAGAAATCATAAGGAACTTATCAAAGTTGATCTATTTACATTCCTACATGGAAAAAAGATAATTGTAACTCATGAAAACTTTCTCAGTATATGGATAGATGAAAGGAATTTAAATTTGTGTGTGTGTATATGTATATATGTATGTATGCATACATATATATGTCTGAATAGGAAGGTATATGGGTGTATGAATACATATGTGAGTGTGTGTCTATATGTGTACAGGTATACATAGACAGAGGGCACAGGATCAATTGACTAGGGAGGGATGATACTTAATAGGTGAAACTGAGAGGTGAGAGAAGAATTTAATGAGAGCAGATGGGGAGAGAATGGGGCAAATTATATGGAAGACATAAGGGGAAACTCTTACAATGGAGGGGAAGAACAGGAAGGCAAAAGGGAATAGGTCAACCTTACTCTCATTGAATTTGGCTTGGGGAGGGAATGACATACACACTAAATAGGGTATCTCACCCTATAGGAAAGTAGGGGAGAAGGGGATGACAGGGGGGATACTGGAGGGGAACAAAGGTTGAGGGAAGGGTAGTTTGATGTACACACTTTTGAAAAAGGGCAGGGTCAAAGTAGAGAATAGAACAAGTCGGGGGGTGGAATAGGATGGAGGGAAATATAGTTAGTCTTTCACAATATGCCCACCATGGAAATGTTTTGCATAGCTACACATGTACAACCTATATTAAATTGCTAATCTTCCCAGTAAGTGTGGGTGATGAGAGAGGAAGGAAAAGAATCTGGAATTCAAAGTTTTAAGATCAAATGTTAAAAAAAATGTTATTTTTTTCATGCAATTTGGAAATAAGATGAATAGGCACTGGGGTATGGAGATCCATTTTGCCCTACCAGAAAGTCGGAGGGAGAATAAGGGAGGATATAGGAGAGAGCAGATTGGGGGAGGGGGTGTACAGTGGGATCACTGTTTTGGGGTGGTAGGTAGGGGAAATACAGGGAGAAAATTTATAACTCAAAATCTTGTGGAAATGAATGATGTAAACTAAAAATAAAGAAAAAAATTTAACTTTAAAAATAGCCATATTCCCACTTGCTCTCATTCCCAAGCTCTCCTTCCTATATATTGTCTCTCTCACTTTGGAGTTTGCTTGTTGTTTCCTTTTTCTTTCCTGCTTTGATCTGTTCATTTAAGTCTACTCTTTTTTTTCCTCTTCATCAAGTAGATTCTCTATTTCTCTCCTTTCAGCTTATCCTGCTAATTATCTTTATACTTTAAAATTTTCACCTTTCTTTCCAGAGAAGATTTCTTTCATTTGCTTTCTTCATTATCCATCCTCTCTTTTTGTCTGCTCTAGACTCCCTCCCCAGCCCACCCTTCTGTAGATAGTGATCCCTATCTTGTTTCTATTTTCTATATTCTTCCAGGACTCAAAACTTTCAGAGTATCCTTTTTGCGTGCTCAGTTCTAAACAGTTTCTATGACTTTTATAGAGCTTGATCCTAGATTCTCCTTTTCCATTGTGCCACCCTCCTGAGAAAGTGAGTCTAGTGGCTTTGCACAACTCTCCCTCTCTTAAATCTAATTCACTTGCTTGTCATGGCATAACCTCCCTGAATGTCATGGTCTTCTTTGAGAATGAAGGAGAAACGACAACCTCTGTGAGTAGAAATAGAAGTGCCCAACTGGGGACCCAACTGGAAGTAGTCAATTGGGCAGCACAGCTCTTTCTTCCTTCCTTCCTTTTTCTTCCTTCCTTCCTTCCTTCCTTCCTTCCTTCCTTCCTTCCTTCCTTCCTTCCTTCCTTCCTTCCTTCCTTCCTCTCTCTCTCTCTCTCTTTCTTTCTTTCCCTTCCTTCCTTCCTTTCCTCCTTCCTCTTTTTCTTTCTTTCTTTTTTTCTTTCCTTCTGTCCTCCCTTACTTGCAGGTGCTCTGCCCAAAAGAATATACATTTTGATAGCTGAAAATTTTTTTCCCTTAAGGACCACACTTCAAACTCACTCTGTCTCTCATCAGTTGACCAAACATGTCAACTTTTAGGTCCCAGTCCAAATCCTACTTTTTCATTGTTTGGGCCCTTATTGGCTCAGAATGAATGTAAATAGTAATTGTTTCTGTTTTGGCCAGAAACCCTGAGAGTTTTCCCTTCCCTGATTTTTATTTCTTCTTAATTAGGTAAAGAGGCCATTTCTTACCTAGCCTTAATCATTGAATGTGTCTTGGCTCAGTCAAACTGAGATCTTAGCTTAAAAAGGCCAAGGTCTCCCACTGCATCTGGAGCCATCTCCAGTCATCCTGATATCTATATATAACTCATCACTGGACCCAGATAGCTCTGGGAGATGGTGAGGCTGGTGACTTTCTACAACTCTCCCTCACTTAAGTCTAATACACTTTCATGTCATGGCGTCATTGGTTGGTTGTTGTTGATCATTTTCAAAGAGGGCCACAATGACAACACTATGTTCTAGTCCAGTTTCACTGTCCCACTGTGGCTGATAAGATCAACACAAGCTTGATCAGGCAGAAATAGTCTGTGTGAAAATTTGGGATGAATTCCCTAAATTTGTGCATCTTGCATTTCTTTTTTTTTTTTAAGCAATTGGGGTTAAGTAACTTGCTCAAGGTTACACAGCTAGTCATTATTTATGTGTGGGTGCTCATTTTCTGAGGCCGGATTTGATCTCGGGTCATCCCAACTCCGAGGCCGGCACTCTTACTCACTGCGCCACCTAGCCGCCCCTTTTAGGGCAATTGGGGTTAAGTAACTTGCCCAAGGTCACCCGGCTAGGTTTTTGTTTGTGTGTGTTAAGTGTCTGAGGCCGAATCTGAACTCAGGTCCTTCTGACTCCAGGGCTGGTGCTCTACCCACTCTTGCATTTCTTTTGAACTATTTCGATTTTGCTTTGCTCATGGCATCACCTCCCTGTTGTCATGGTCCTCTTCAAGAACAGAGGACAAACAACAACAAACCATAACAAACATCTACCCTCCCAGAAAAATAAATTCCTGCAGGTGCCAGAGAGGACAATTTCCCAAGACAGAACTGCATGACCCTTCCCATATCTTTGATTATGTAGTTCATCATTACCTACACCTTCCTTCTAGTTACCTTCCTCCTGCATTTGACTAAAAATCTTCTCCCTTGGTCCATGTCCTCCCAATTCCTCAGGTGCTTGTATCCCTAAGAAGTTCCAACTTCCCAGTCCCCACCCCATGACAGAACAAGTAATCTTTCAAGTGCCAAATGCTGTAGATAACACCTAGCACATGATCTCTATATCCCTTCATAGAACATCTCTCTTCACCTATAGAAGCATTCATTAATGGAACCACTTCCCACCATGAAAACAAGGTCTCCTCTTTCCCCCCCTTTTTAATCTATCCTACATTCCACTTTACCTACTTCCCTGTAAGGTCTTTTCTTTCTGAAAGATCACAAAGATCACTTTCCCCTCATTGCTAGATCCTGGCATATCGCACTCCACTCTATGTTCCTTCTTCCCTCCTCATTTCTATATATCCTTTTATTTTATAATGTTGTCCCACAAAAACCAACAGGTCAACAATAACAAAACAGGGTGTCATGATGTCTTTTCTCTAATGCCCCAAAGCTACCCCTACATTATTACTTCTGCCTGATTTCAGCCTCCACTCTTGTCTTGTGTATAGGTAGAAATAAGTCTCTTACTGGTTTGTACTGTCACAGTTGCTGATATTATCCTTAGCTACTTCATTCATTCACACCATCTGCATTTCTGGTATATGGGGTGTTCAAGAAGAAAATAATCTCTTCAGGTCTGGTTTTCTTTCAAAAACACTTAACACTTCTTTATTATTGAATATCTATCTCTTTTATTTGTTGTTAAGTTCAGATTTGCAGAGTAGTTCACTCTGGGCTAAATTCTCAGCCCTATTGCTCTTTGGAACACATATTTCTATCCTTTCCTATTCTATCCCACCATATTCTTGTGGGTACAGAATAGCCTTGGGTTATTTAGATTTTTTTTTCTTTTTTTGTATTTGAAGGCTTTCTCCTGGTCACTTGTAGAATTTTTATTTCTGAATTAAATTTTAAATATAACTACTATGTTTCTTGGAATTTGAAATCTTGTTTTTGTTTTGTTTTGTTTTTTCTAGAGTCAATCTATGCATTCTTTCCATTGGTATTTCTGCTTAAATACAGAAGATTTTTTCTCTTTTAATGTTATTGCTTTTTGCTTTTCTTCTTCCAGATTGTACTTCACTTAAGCATATTTGCATTCCCAAACAGTTGTCCTCACTTTTGTTTCTTTGGTTAGAATTACTATCACAGATTTTAGTTTTTCTATTCTACCAAATATTTCTGCTGGAAAGGTCATAAATTTTGTGCATGATTCTCATTTCTCTTTTGAACCATTCAGGAACAGTATGTTTTAATTCCGTGTTCCATATCCTCTCTAAATCCCACAGTGTCCTCCCTCTCATCAAGTGTTGAGTAATTTTTCTTTGCTTTGCAGTACTTATTCATAGAGACCTGGACTTATTTCCTTAATCTAGAGGTTGTATTTCCTTCTGCTCCTTATGTTTCCCATATAAATTTATCTACTTATGTTCAAGGTTTTTCAGATTTTTTTTCCTCCTGTAATCTTTGATAATTTTAGTCTCTTCCCTACCCCACCCCACTTATTTTTACCTATTGCTCACTTTCTGACTCCCTCCCATCTGATGGTGGTTTCCATAGTGGTTAAATCTCAAAGTGTCTCAACCTCCTCTCACAGTTCACAAGATAAGGTCTCTGTCCCACATGACTTTCAAAGGGAGAGAAGTGGCTTCAGTTGGATGTTGGACTCTTTCCCATTAGCTTAGTGGAATACTACACAGCCTTGCACAGCCTCCTACACATGATGTCCTTTCACATTTCCTTTTCCCTCAGTTCCCTGGCCTGGCAGTTCAGAGCACTGGCACACTGCTGCTATTATAGCTGGGATTTATTTCTGTCATTTAGAGTTTCGATCTCTTAGGTTCTGAGAAGAGGGATGACAGATGATGGATTAGGGTATAGGACTGAATCCTATTTGAAACACATCCTGCTTAATTCCTTCTGTTCCTCCCTTCTACTTCTCAGCTTTGTCCACTAAACTATTGGAAAGAGACCTAGTAAACTTCCTTAGCCTAGAGCTGGAAAAAATTGTAGGGTCTGGGATATAAAATGGGATGTGGAGTTGTGTATTATTAAAAAGTTATGGGTCAGGTTGTTTAGTGCAGCCTTGCTTCCAGTAGCATGGTAGGAGATGGAGAAAGGATTCTTGAGTGAGCTCAAAGTAGACATTAGCTCAAGTTTATTTTTTTAACCTTCTTTTGGGTTCCAGATATCCTAGAATATGGAAACAACTGAAGTAACTTTATCTTCAGTGCATAATTTCTGTTTTGAAGAAGTTTGAGATGTTACTGGGATAAGAGGAAGTGTCTAGTTCTCCATCTTGGTCATGTGACCTGGGAGTCTCTATCATAAAATATTGTATTATTTTACCATATTCATGGGGGACACCCTCGAGAGATACAATGTAATGATGGATAGAGTATTGGAGTTGGAGTCAGAAACATGTGGATTCAAATCCTGCCTCTGACAACAGATTTGTGATCCTGAGCAAGTCATTAATCTCTTTGAGTTTGTTTCCCCACTTGCAAAGTGAAAATAATAATAATAATGATGATGTTAGTACGTAATTCACAGAGTTGTTTAGAAGCTTACATGACATAGTGCATGAAAAGCATTTTTTCAAATGCTAAATATATTAAACAAATTACTCCAGTCCATGTTTCACATCTTTTTTAAAAATACATTTATTTATTTTTAGTTTACAACATTCAGTTTCTCAAGCTTTTGAGTTTTAAATTCTCTCCACCTTTTTCACCTCCTCCTTCCTCAAGACAACATACAATCTGATATAGGATCTACATATACATTCTTATTAAACACATTTTTACATTACTCATGTTGTAAAGAAGAATTATATCCAATGGAATAAACCATGAGGAAAAAGAAACATAACAAAACAAAAAAGATAGAGCAAATAGTATGCTTCGATCTCCTTTCAGACTCCATAATTCTTTCTCTGGATGTGGATAGCATTTTCCATCATGAGTCTTTTGGAGTTGTCTTAGAATCTTGTATTACTGAGAAGAGCCAAGTCTATCCATTACTCTCCAGAATGATTGGATCAGTTCACAACTCCACCAATTTTAGTGTTTAGTACTCCAATTTCCCCACATCTTCTCCAGCATTTATAATTTTTCTGTTTTTTCATGTTAGACAATCTGACATGTATGATGTAGTACTTAAGAGATGTTTTGATTTGCATTCCTCTAATCAATAGCGATTTAGAGCATTTTTTTCATATGACTATAGATATCTTTAATTTTTTCCTCTGAAAACTGTCTTTTCATATCCTTTGACTGTTTATCAATTAGGGAATGACTTGTATTCTTATAAATTTGAACCAGTTCTCTGTATATTTTACAATTGAGGCCTTTACAGAGATACTAGTTGTAAAAATATTCCCAGTTTTCTGCTTCCCTCCTAATCTTGGTTGCATTAGCTTTGTTTTTACATAAATTTTCAATTTAATGTAACCAAAATTATCCATTTTGCATTTCACAATGTTCTCTATCTCTCATTTGGTCATAAATTTTTCTGTTCTCCATAAATCTGACAGGTAAACTATTCCTTGTGCTCCTAATTTGCTTATAGTATCAGCCTTTATATCTAAATAGTATACTCATTTTGACTTTATTTTGATATACAATAAGATATTGGTCTATGCTGTAATAGTAATGGGGATTTGAAGATCTTCCCTACCTCTTGTAAAGGCAAGCAAACAATACTTAGTGCCTTGTTTCAAGTTGAGCCTTGCCCTTGATTATTTCAAGTCTTTATTAACAAAAAGAACTTATGAATCACACAGTGAGAGGAACTTGCTGATGCAACAGGAAAGGGTGGGACAGGGAGGAGCTAATGACTAGGATTAAAAGCTGAGCACAAGCTGAGAGTCAGCCAGAACTGGTGGGAGCAAGCAGCATGGAGGCTGAGCACCTACTATGAGTGAGAGAGAGGAATTTTTGCTTAAGGGAACCTGTTTTGTTTTGAAGACCTGACAGAGGAAAGGTTTGGGAATGTTGGTGTTCACTACATTGGTTATGTATACCAACTTAGTGGTTTACTGTAATGAATTTGGCTTTCTGGTTTTGGGATTCAGTTTTCTGGCATTTGAATAAATGCTTTGGTTCTATCCTCCATGTGAAGAGCCTATTACATTTTTCAATTCACAACCATACCAATATATTTATAGCTGCTGTGGCACTGTGAATACCAAATTGGTGTTATATATGCCCAGTTTCTGCCATACTGTTTTCCAGTTTTCCTAGTGCTTTTTGTCAAATAGTGAGTTCTTATCCCAGAAACTGGAGTCTTTGAGTTTATCAAACAGTAGATTATTATAGTTATTATCTACTCTGTCTTGTGTACCTAACCTGTTCTATTGATCCACCACTCCATTTCTTAGCCAGCACCAAATAGTTTTGGTGATTGATGCTTTATAATACAATTTAAGATCTGGTATACCTAAGCCACCTCCCTTAGCATTTCTTTTCATTAATTCCCTTGATATTCTCAACCTTTTGTTCTTCCGGGTGAATTTTGTTATTATTTTTTCTAGCTCTTTATTTTTTTTTTACTTGACAAAAGTTATTTATTTCTAACCCACTTTTAGAAACTTTATTTTTGATTGGACTCAGATTTTGAGGTGGAGGCTCTCAGGGAAGACAGACTACATCTCTTAGCGATCTGTTCTTGTTGTTTTTCTTTAGTGTCCTTCATTCTCTTGGCCAAAAGCTTGGCATATTCTGCTGCTTCTTCCTTGTTCTTCTGGGTACATTGCTTCTTCAAAGCAATGCGTCCAGGCTCTTCACATGGAGGACAGAACCAAAACATTTATTCAAATACCAGAAAACTGAATCCCAAAACCAGAAAGCCAAATTCATTACAGTAACCACTAAGTTGGTACACATAACCAATGTAGTGAACACCAACATTCCCAAACCTTCCCTCTGTCAGGTCTTCAAAACAAAACAGGTTTGCAGTTTGTGCTGCAAAAATCATCTTTGGACAAGTTGAAAAGTTTTCAGATTCTGCTAGCTCTTTTGGGCCCCAGGCGACGAGGTACAGTTGTATCTATTAGTCCTGGTATATCTTTCTCACCTTTCTTCACAATAACCAAGTTGAGGACACTCAGGTTGGCATCCACAATACAGCCCCTAACAGTTTTCTTTCTCCAGTTCTTCTAGGGTGATAGCAAGAATGGCCCTTACTGAGCAGCAGGTAGACTCGTTCATGAGCCAAAACACCCTGCTTCATGGGGAAGCCTTGTTTGTCATTCCCACCACTGATTTGGACCACATGACCCTTCCATTCATCACCCAGAGAATCAGCAGAAATTTCAGTGGCCATCCGTTTCTCATAAAAAGTCCACAGCTTTCTCTCTTCATCAACTTTGATGAGTTTCTGACAGCCAGTGCCTGGGAAAGAGATGTTGAGCTTCATCTTTGCACAACCGCCCGCTCCAGACCTGCCATGGGAAAGAGCTTTCTAGCTCTTTAAAATAAGTTTTTGGTAGTTTGGTATGGCACTGAATAAGTAAATTAATTTAGGTAGTATTGTCATTTTCATTATATTAGCTTGGCCTACCAATGAGCAACTGATGTTTTTCTAATTATTTAGATCTGATTTCATTTGTGTGAAAAATGTTTTGTAATTGTGTTCCTATAGTTCCTGTGTTTGTTATAGCAGGTAGACTCCCACATATTTCATAATGTCTGCAGTAACTTTAAATGGAATTTCTCTTTCTGTCTCTTGTTGTTGGACTTTGTTAGTAATATATAGAAATGCTGAGGTTTATTTTGTGTCCTTCAACTTTGTTAAAATTATTTATTATTTCAAGTAGTTTTTTACTTGATTCTCTAGTATTCTCTTAGTGTATCATATCAGTTGCAAAGAGTGATAGCTTAGTTCCTTCTTTGCCTATTTGAATTCCTTCAATTTCTTTTTCTTCTCATTGCTAAAGCTAATGTTTCTAGTGCCATATTGAATAACAGGGGTGGTAATGGACACATTTGTTTCATTTCTGATCTTATTAGAAATGCTTCTAGTTTATCCCCATTATATATAATACTTGCTGATGGTTTTAGGAAGATGCTACTTATTATTTTAAGGAAGACTCCATTTATCCCTATGCTTTCTAGTGTTTTTAATAGGAATGGGTGTTGTGCTTTGTCAAAATCTTTTTTCTGCATCTGTTGAGATAATAATATGGTTTCTGTTAGTTTTACTTTGCTAGGGCCTCAGGTGCTGGCAGCTGGATGTTGTAGTGGTCTGGTAGTTTGCCTGATGCTGAGCTGGAGCTGGTGGTGGTGGCTTGTGTATGCCTAGTGTTGACACTTACCTGATTCTCCACCCTGGGACTTAGGATCACCTGCTGGTCCACTGAGGTGGGGCTTGCTGCTGGCTTGCTGGGATACCTCCTGTACCAGTTCCCTTCAGTCATAGCAAAGGTGACCTTTCCCATTAATCCTCCTAGCCCCCCCAAGCTAAAAGACTGATGTATCCCATCTTTCTACTGGCTCCACTATTCCAGGATTTTTCCTGGAGCAATATTCTCTGGGATGTTCAAAGTCTATAAGGGATGGTGAGAGTGACTTATTGCTTACTCTGCCATCTTGGCTCCCAGAAGTTTAAGTCCTACGTTTCACATCTTATTCATCCATCCATCAATCTTTTCTTGCTATCTCCTCTGTTGTTGTTCCCTTAAGAACACCAGACATCCTTTAACCATGTCCTAGGGGAACCATAGTACTAGAAATGTGTTGTCCTGATTGGTGAGTCCACTAGCAAAGACTGACAAAATCAGATTTATTTAACCAGCTCCAGGCCTCACATCATGTTTCATATCCCATTGGACCATCCACTCAGAATATCCTGGCATCTATGCTGACACCACATGCACCTCACTTCCTTTATTTACAGTTATCCCTTCCACATTGTAACTTTTCCCATCATGGGTTTCTGTATATAGCCAGTTGGTGTAAGAAATTAAATGGGAATTTTTTGGAGTTTTGTGGAAGCTGCAGACAATATGAAAGTCAGTAGATGACACAGAAAAAGCTTAGAAACTCCAAAATACATTATATATATATATATATGTCTATATATTTAGTACTATATAATATCAACATATTTTATCTTTTAATACCAAAATATTTCAGACTTCTTCTGGTACAAATGGAGGGCCAAAAATTTTTACACAGATTTACCAGATCACAGGGGCACCACTTCCCTGGCCCCAGTGATCTGGTAGGGAAAACTGTACTATCTTTTGCTCTGGAAACAGTAATAAAATCAATACTACCATTCCTCATGGAAAAACCTGCTAAGTTGACACCCCTACAGCTTTATCACTGTCCCAAACTGAAACAGCCTTCTATAATCACTATTCTCTTATTTACATTGTCTCCCCAAACTCGTATGTAAATCCCTTGGGGGTAAGAACTGTTTTGATTTTTTATTTGTGACCTCAGTACTCAAAATAGTGTATGGCACATAGAAAATAGTTAATTGTGAGTTAATTTTATATAAATTTGATCTGCTGAAGAAAATCACTTACTAAAGCTTGTCTGTATTTTCTTGTGTTTTTATCAAGGATACCCTCAATCCATTCATAGGCCATTTTTCACAAATATTTTGTAGAAATGAGAAATTTGACAAATAGGTAAAAAAGAAAGCTATTTATGTCTTTTTTGGTTGCCCCTCTTCTGGGTCAAAGTACTGTCTGAACTTTTCCATTCTTTTGGAATCTTCCCCTCTCAAATATCTTGAAAATTGATCTCTGAGTGGTTGTTAAATTGTGTTGTCTAGAGCCTTGGTTTCTTCTTGTATGCTTTTGGACAAGGCCAGCTATTCCTTCCAAATTTCTAGTACTTAGCACAGTGTCTGGCACATTAAGTAGGTGCTTAATAAATGCTTATTGATTGATTGATTGAAATGTTATTTCCTAAATACATTTCTACTTCCTAACATCACACTTTGGGTACTGAGGTGACGAAATCTCACTGTGGTTCTTCTACTATCATTGAAGGAGGAAATAGGTCATTGCTCTCATCATAGAAATGCTGGCAGATGTGTTCCATTTCTCATCTGTTTGTTGTCCCCCTTTTGGTTTATTATACAAATGCTCGTAGGATGATCTAATTCAGCTAGATCTCCTGCCAAATATCTACAGGCTCTCATAAAAGTTGAATTTGGAATGTTCAAAAATAAACTCTGTTTGTTAGGCTTTGGTTATTTGAGGTTACACTTAGTTGGGAAAAAACACAAATAGGGCAATATTTACATAGGAGACAGGACAGGCTGACACTCACCAACCATGAATTTTCATTGGATAATTTTTTTTCTAAGAATTTATCTACTTTGAAAAATTACCCAACATTTTCCCTCCAAACCACCCAGAGGACATTACATTTTAGATAATATCATAGTGTGTGACTAGCAATAAGGGAAAGGCTTGCTAGGTTTATGTTGTATAACCCAGAAATGCATGCACCCTTTTCGTTTTTTTAATCAGGTATCATCTAGCTGATAATCTCAGCAATGGAGCCAAAATGCAACTGAGAACAAGGGGAAAAATAAGGGCCTTAAAGCAGTCAAATAAGATAACTCAGAAGTTTATTTTCCTATCAGTTTCAATAGGTTCTCAAAGGAGAACACTTCAAGTACTCATTCAGCACTTGCTTACTTTTCTTTAAAAAGAATTTAAAAAAATAATTTTATTGGTGTCTGACAGGCCTTGACAGCATGTGGGAGATTGTATTGATCAAGGCCTCCAAGAGGGTCTTTAACATTGGTAATCTAGCTGCTATGTAGACTCCTCCCTGGAAAGTACCATACTGGGAATTGGTCCTTCTACCTCATATAGCAACAGATGGCTGACTTTAGGTCTCTTGAAAGGCCCCCAGGTATGCCTGCCATGCCCAATCCCATCTCTCTGCTCTGTGACCTACTGGAGATGACTCCATTTCCTCCTATAACTTTAATATGTCATGCCCCATTTGCCCGGAGATCAAATTCGCTCCGGGGCTCACTAGTGCATCTCTGAGAGAGCCTGTAGGCCTCTAGCAAGTATTTTGTATAGTTTTGAATTAGATGGAGGCACTGAGTGATGATTTCCTCTGGTTTTATGGATCATTGTTTCATCTAGTCCCTTTTAAAAATCTATATCTGAGGAGTTGGACTCTACTAGGATCTTTCACTTTGCCATCTTAACTGGAAATGTTCATAAAATTCAATTTACCCCCCTGTTCTGTGATTCCCACTCATTACTTGTTCTGTCCTCTGTGACCAAGAAAAATAAGTCTGATCCCTCTTTAACATGACAGCCCTTCAAATGAATAATGACGGTTACCTTGTCACACCTCCCAAACCTTCTCTTACCCAGTAATTCCTGAAACCTATCCTCTTGGAAGATGTTTACTGGCCATGTCAGCCGTATTATGTCCACAAAGCTTGTCTACACTCAGCTCATGGTAAGGCATGAAACATAGCTCTGGAATCTCGCCCACTGCTCTGTAAGAGGTTCTTTGACTTCTGCATGGAAGTGATCAGGAAAAGGAACCCCAAGGGGCCAGACACTATTCTCCTCTGAAAGGGCATAACATACCACACACACACACACACATACACAAACACAAACACATAAACATACATGCATACATCCCCATAATTACCAATGTTACCTATTACATACATATAGACATGTATGTCTATATATAGTCCCATAATTATCTGTATCCCCTTTATTACACATATCTATATATGTCTATATACATAGACATATATATATATATGCATATCCCTATAATTATATATGCCCCTCTATTAAAATAAACACATACCACATGCCCACATAATTACATATATCCCCCATTATATATATACATATACATCTACAAATATGTGTATATATGTATATCCATATAATAGCATATATCCCCCATTACACAATATACTATATAGATATATGGAAATATTTCCCCAAATCTCTTTTATTACACACATATGCATGTATGTGTATAGCCCCATAATTATATTGTGTGTGCCCCCTATTATATACACACATACATTTGCATGTATATGTGTATGTATATACACATACACACAGAGGGAGAAGACATATGCATATGTATATATGTGTGTGTATGTATACATCTATCTAGCTACCTATCTACATATCCCTGTAATTACATCTATTCGTTCTATTACATACATACATACACACATACATGTATACATACACACATAATTATTTAACAACTAGTTCTTTGGAGGGAAAATTATACCCTCAACACACTTTTATGTTTAGTCTGCATTATTGACATTTTCTCCATCACTTTCTTAAGTCTATTCAGTCAATAAAGCAATAAATCAAGCCTTGATTTGTAGCATTTGCTAATTTCCAAGGTATAACTTCACATATTGTTTTGTTCACTGTCTAGACTTAAGAAAGTGATGGAGAAAATGTCAATAATGCAGGTTAAACTTAAAAGTGTATTGAGGGTACAATTCCTCCTCCCCTCCCCCAAAGAGCTAGTTGTTAAACATTTACTAGCACATCCCTGTTTACATCCAGAGGCTTGACTCAATCCCACATTACAAAAACAAAACTCAAAAAACTCCAGCAATACAAGTAGTGCATAACAAGTAAAGCAATTTATCTAAGCAAATAGGAAACAAAAATCAGAAAATGTATGCTAAGATTTCAGAGCAGAACCAAGCAGTATAGCTCATCTCCTTTGACAACTATGCCAGCAAAGATTTAAGATCTTCAGGTCACATCCACTAACTATGGCTGTCCCATAGGGCTCTGTCTTGGGTCATCTTCTCATCTTCCTCTGTGCTATTTCACTTGGTGATCTCATCATTTCCCATGGCTTCAATTATCCTGCTTCAGGTTAGGATTGTATTAGAGGACTGCTGAGATTTCCTTCCAAACCTAGGATTCTGTGGCTCCACAAAATGCCTTTCTTCAAAGACTGTCTTCCCAATCGCTGTGAGGAAGTCACAAGGAGTTAGATTTCAGCTCAACATATGACCTCAACCAGAGGCTGGGTCACCATCTGTCAGGGATGTTATAGAAAGGAATCTTATGATGAGTGGGAGGCTGGACCAAATGACCTTTTCTAACTCTAAGATTCTAATGTTTTATGTATCCTCAAAACAACCATATTTGGTATAGGGAATTAAAATTCTCTTATATTGCAGATGGAGAAAACTGAGATATAGTGAGGTTGTGCTTATTGAGAGGTTAAACCAAGACTAGAAATGAGATCATCCTAGTTCCCAGTCTCATGATCTTTCCTACAGAGACTACCCTGTCTTTCATATGCTGGGACCTTACTAGCAGGAAAAAATGTAAAGGTCTTACCATCCTCAACCTTGCTCATTTGTTCACTGTTTAGTTATCTCTCCTCTCTATTCCCATTGTATCCATCATCACTTCAAAGAAGAAAATCATTTCCCTACTTCTCATATTCCTACTCCTCTCACCTGTAAGACCTCAGGCATCACCAACATGACATGCTCAAGTCAGATATGGACCAGTCCATTTGGAGAAAAATAAACAAACAAATCATGATCTCCAGGGAGAGAAAAAATATATGTTTTGTCTTTGTTTTATGAACAGAAAGTTATATAGATTAGAAAATATCTGAAATGCAGAAGGAGAATGAGCTATTCCACTGTGAATAAGCTATCTCAACTCAACCAAGAGAGAAGTCCTGGTCCCTTTCCATTTTTTTAAATTTGAAAATAGAATGTTTTCCTTCTGAGTAACCACATCTGTTTATTCTTTTACTACTTGGGGACATAGTTTGTCCGGACATGATAACAAACATAACAAGGGTAATCAGATGCTTTTTAATTATCTTGAATTTCAATTATTAGGTTTTTTTCCATTCTTTTTAGTTTTCAAATCTTTCTCTTAGAAGGCATAAGTAGAAGTAAGAATTCAGTAGTTCTTCCTCCCTATCGTTCATTACCCATCTACCCCAAACAACAAACAGTTCCCTTCTTCAGTCCTCTCTTTTTCACCAACATAAAATTTAAAAATACTTTATTTAGTTGCCTTTAGTACTCTTCACCAACTTCAGCTCACTATGAGTTTTAGCTCTTCTGACATTATTGTTATAAAATCATGCTATAGTATTGTATTTCTTCTTGACTATCTAAGCTTCTATCTTTTGTACATATCCTAAAAATCTAAACTATACAATGAGTTGCTTATAAATTATTCCCCCCATGGCTAGATACTAGTATATTTTTCCCCATGTATAAATTATTTCTTTTATAATTATTTTTATTATAAATAAATTTATGACCATAAATTATAATTTATATATATTATATTTTAAATATTCTTTAAGTGTTTATATATTTTAAATACATTTAAATGTATATTTATGATTACATTTTTCATAATTAATAACTTCTATACATATCTTTAATATCAGAATGATTTTCCAATTAACTCACCCATTAAATTATCCCTTATAGCAGCCAAATTAGATTAGAACCTAACTGACAAAATGACTGCATCCAATAATAGATATATGTTACATCCCACACCTATATTTCCTCACCTTTCTATTGGGCTGTGTCATATATATATTTCCCACTCTTCTCCCTGTTATCATGATTGATCACTGTAACTAACCTGAATTTGGCAGTATTTTTAGGTTCTTGTTTGTCTGTTTATGTTATTGTAGTCTTGATGTTAATTGTTCTTTTGGTTCTACTTTCTTTGATCTACACCAGTTAATACAGATCCTGGCAGTTTTGACTTGCTCATCAGGGAAATAGTTCCTTTCCTTCTGTATTGAATTCCCCCATACTAATCTCGACCTCTTCAATTTTTGAAATTTTGCTCAAAATTGTGTAATAAAATGTTTCCTATGAGATTTCTATTACTTCCTGCTTCTTATTAAGCCAGAAATAGCTTCAGAACAGCTGCAATGAGGAAGCATCAGCAAGCAAACCCAAAAATAAAATGAAGGTGGGCCAATTATTCATCAAGGCAGTGGGCATATTCAATGTTTTTTACTTAGATTTTTCTTCCTCTACACAATCTTCTTTTAAATTCTCCCAAACAGAAAATATCTAAAATGGTACTACTACTAGGCACAAATTCCAAGGAAATCAAGGAAGAGAGAAAAGTTCAACATGTTCAAGAATATATCTATCAGCACTTTTTGTAGCATCAGCTAACCTGGAAACACTACATATGTCCATCAATAAGGAAATGGATGAACAAATTCTGAAATCTTAATGTAATGAGATATGATTGCACAAAAAATGATGAAGATCACACCAGAGAGAAAGGGAAGACACGTATCAATGGGTGCAGAGAAAAATGAGAAGAGCCAGGAGAACATACATGACAACAACAATAATAGGAAGGAATACCACTTTGAAAGATCTCAAAATTCTGATCAAAATGATGAATAATATTTACAAAAACAACTGACAAAAAAAATACCTCCACCTCTTTACAGAAAAGTAATGAACTAGAGATTCAAACAGAGATATATATTCTCAGACAAGGCCAATATGTGGTTATATCTCTCTAGACTAAATATATTAATAATAAAGGGGTACTTAAAAATTGTGGAGGGGGATAGGTTAAGGGGAAGTGAGAAATATGAAACAAGAATCATTTTTAAACTCATGAAAGAAAACAAAAAGGTACACAAGGAGACACAAACAATAGAATAGTTTTGTTTTTGCCTTACTAAATTACACTCACATAAATATAAATGTGCTTTCTTAAAAAAAACCAAAATTTTAATATTATAGTTTAGTTTATTATGCACACATCCTTGTTCTTTATGTATTGAAACATTTGATGATGATTAAGTTTACAATAAAAGTTAAATTTAAAAAAGAAATATGAAAAAGTCTCACTTCTCTAGTATCACTAGTAAAGGAAACACTCCAAATACATTGTGGACACATTGAAGTTTTGATTTAGGACAGTCAGTCTGAAATGCTAGATGAGTAATTGGTGTTATGGGACCACAGCTCAGTGGAAAGACTGGGATTGTTGGGAGAGAAAATTCTTAACAAAACAAGGGCTAAAGATCATAAAAAATAAATAGACAGGGGCGGCTAGGTGGCGCAGTGAGTAGAGCGCTGGCCCTAGAGTCAGAAGGACCTGAGTTCGGATCCAGCTTCAGACACTTAACGCACACACAGACAAAAACCTAGCCGTGTGACCTTGGGCAAGTTACTTAACCGCAACTGCCCTCCAAAAAGCAAAAAAAAAAAAACAAAAACAAAAACCTCATTAAAAATAAATAGACAACTTCACTTATTTAAATTTCTTTTAAAGTAAGAACAAAACTTTCAGCCAGAATGGCTGCCTGAACAGATGGTGGACCATCCAGCTCCCAAATACCTACTTTAGCAAAAACCTGAAATTCCCCACCAGACCAAAATAATGATCAAGAAAGTCCATGAGAAACTACAGCAAATAATGTCTTCCACCCCAGAGCTATACAAAAATTCAGCCAGAAACCAAGGAAATAAAAGAGGGGTCTGCAAACAAAGTCAGCATCAGAGCAGGAAAATAAGCAAGCAACCACTCAGGGCAACCAGAGACAGGCTAGAGACATATGTAGCCAGTGTCTGGAAGAAACAAGGGCAGAAGGTTCCCCAAAGAAAGGGCTCTGGAATACCATAAAATCCTGAGGGAGTGGTGGGGCAGAGGATAGAAAGGACTCAAGTAGGGACCATAGAAGAGGATGGGGAGAGTTGCATCAAAGCTGTAGTGACCAGAGAAAAAAAGCAACATTTGGACTAGGACACACCAAGCTGAGGGGCTCTAAAGCCCTATCACTGTTCTTAGATACCATTGAAGACCCAGTACTCTGAGGCTCAAGTATCTAAAGGGCTGAATTCCAAAAAGTGGAGGTCTGCCCAGGAACCCAGTGGATCCAAAGTAACTCCAAACAGGACTACTAATCCCAAAAGAGCAGCAGGGAACAGAATCTGGCCCTAGTATAAAGTCAGGAACTAAAGTTAGGGAGATGAGTAAATCAAAGAAAATACCAAATAGTATGAAAAAAGTTACTCTATATCTAGAGATTTCTCCAAAAGGAGAAAATTACTCCCCAATAAGTGCAAGCAGAGATTCAAAGGAGTAAATATGGATCTTCCAGAAAAACTGCATGAATATGTAGAAGAAATGAAGCAAGGTTAAAATGATAAAGAGGAAGGAATCACAAGGAAAATAAATAGAAAGATAAAATAAATCAATTAGAGAAAGTGGCAAAACTTACCCAAGTAACAGATTCTATAAAAAGTGGAATAGACTGAACCAAAATCAATGATTCCATGGACAGCAAGAAATGTTAGAACAAATCAAAAGACTACTAAAAAAAGAAAGAAAGAAGAGGAAGAACATATGAGATATATGATATCAAAAACAACAGACTTGGTAAACAGATTAAGGAGAGATAATTAAAGTCAATGGACTCTTTGAGAACAATGATTTAAAAAAGGCCTAAACACTATTATTTCAAGAAAATATAAATGAAAAAATTTCCAGATCTTCAAGAACCAAAGAACAAAGAGAAAATAGAAATAATCCACTGATCACCTCTTTTTTTTTTAAAGCAATTGGGGTTAACTAACTTGCTCAAGGTTACACGGCTAGTTATTTATTTATGTATGGGTGCTAATTTTCTGAGGCTGGAACGGATCCTGGGTCCTCCCGACTCCAGGCCGATGCTCTTACTCACTGAGCCACCTAGCTGCCCCTGATCACCTCTTAAAAACAAAAGTCCTAGGAATGTTATAGTCAAAATCCCAAGGACTCAAGTCAAAGAAAATAATACTATCAGCATCCAGAAAGAATCAGTTCAAGTTTCAGGGAACCACAATCAGGATCACAGAGGACCTGGAAGCTTTTACTAAAAAGTTCAGGGAGATCTTAGAATATAATATTTCAAAAAGCAAAAGATACAGGCTTACAAACTTATAAATCCTGGGGGTGGTGGGGAGTTGGGGTTGAAATGGATCTTTGATGGAATAGAAGACTTTCAAGCATTACTGATGAAAAGACCAGAGAGCAAAGTAAGAATTCTGAAATACAAACACAGAATCCAGAGAAACCTAGAAAGGTAAACTTATTTGAAAAATTGGATAGAATTGTATGATGATATAATGCTAATGTTCTAATGGAGAAAAGAAACATACATCTGTTCAGAACCTTAATGTCTTTAAAGGAAGTTAAATAAGAAAAACAGAGGTCCTGGTGGGTGGATTGTTCTGTTCTGAAGATTTTAAGAGGGGGAAGAGAAGGAAGAGTAAAAAGAGGAAGAAGGGGGTGGAACTTTTTTTTTCTTGTAATTGGAGAGCTTGAGAAGAAGAATGAATATATAAACATGGAGGAAGGGGGGGGGGTGTACAACAGATGAAACTTACTCTTCCCTGAAACAAAGGAAGCTTGGATAAATACAACACATAATTTGATATAGAAATACATCAAACTTAATAGGGAAACAAATAGGGATTGGAAGGAAGGGGATGAGAGGGAATATAAAACGGGGAAGGGAATAGTCTCAACCTAAGCAAACTTCTAGAACCTGGTCTGCTAGGCTCACAGCCTAGGTATCATCCTGGACACCTTACTCTTTCTCACCCCCATAGCCACCCATTGTCAAAGACTGTCAATTTCACCTTTACAACATCTCTTTAATATGCCCCTTTCTTGTCTCTGATGCTGTTGTCACCCTAGTACAGGTCCTCATTATCTTGTGTTTACTATTGCAATAGCCTGCTGGTGAATCCACCTACCATGAGTCTCTCCCCACTCCAATTCATCCTTCATTAGAGCTTAGGTCTAACCATGTTACCCCCATTCAGAGAACTCCTGTAGCTCTCTATCTCTCAGGATCAAATACAAAACCCTCTGGCTGGCATTCAAAACCTTTCACAACACTCACCTACCCCCAGACCTCCCACCTTTCCAATCTTCTTATACCTTATTCCCCAGCACAAGATCTGGCAAATTTTTACTAAAAATCTGTGGGAATCTTAGAATATAATTCAAAAGACAAAAAAATGTAGGCACACAGGCTTACAAATCATACAGGGGGAAAATGGACCTTTAATGGAATTTTGATCCATTTGATCCCATGGCACTGGCCTCCTAGCTGTTCCACAAACAGAACACTCTGTGTCTTTGACTCCAAGCATTTTCTCTGGCTGTCCCCCATTCCTGGAATACTCTCCCTTCTCATCTCCACCTCTTTTCTTCCCTGACTTCTTTCAAGGTTCAGCTAAAATCCCACTTCTACAAGAAGTCTTTCCCAGCCTCTATTTATTCTAGGGCCTTTCTCTGTTAATTTTTTCCTGTTTATCCTGTACATAGCTTGTTTGTATATATTTGTTTATCTCTATTATTAAATTGAGGACTTCTTTAGGACAAAAACCGTATTTTGTGTATTTTATATGTCATTTAGCAGAATGCCTGGCATATAGTAGGCACTAAATAAATGCCTGACTGAAAGAGGGGTAAGAGAAAAAAATGAAAAGACCTAGAATCAAAAAGTTTACCTTAGATTTTCTCTTAAGTAATTAAGGTATGGCTGAAAGAGTTGTAATATATAGATGCATTCCCTGGTGCTGAAGAGGAGGGAAACACATCATATGATAAACATTTATTAAGTACCTACCCAGTGGCAGGCACTGTACTGAATAATGGAGATACAAATACGAGAAAGAAAAATAGTTCTTACCCTCAAGGAGTTTACAATCTAATGGGGGAAGATGATGTACAAAAGGAAGCTGAAAAGGGTAAGGCAGCACTCCAGAGGGCACCAATTTGGGGACATGATGATGGAAGTGAAACCAAGAACCAGGAAGAGCAGCTGGCAGCAAATGAAGAGATGGCTGGGATTTTGAGCCCTCCCAAAGCTACGGGGGGAGTTTTTTGCTTTATCCTCCAGCCCTTCAGTCAGAGAGACAGAAACATCTGAGGCTACTGATGAAACAGGAGTAACAAATCTCTGTAATGATGTGTTTCCTGGACACGAGTGTATCTAATAATGAGTTTATGTTGGATGGCACAGGATGAAGATGATGGAATTGAAACCAAGTAAAGCAGCCAGTGGCAAATGAAAGGAGCCATTAAAATCCTCAGAAGGAGCTAATTATTATAAGCCAGCATTACAAATGGTTATTTTTCCTCTGGTTCTCGCGGCTACTGCTTTACCACTTACTAGTTAGAAGTAAGCTCTGGGGTCTGGCATGGTGGCACAATCTGTTATTCCTGTAATGGGGAGGCAGATAGATGGAGTTCAGGAGTTTTGATCTAGAGTAGGGTGAAAGCTGTGAGACCCTTGAGAGCAGGGACTGCTGTTTGTTATTGCTAATTTGATTTCTGTTGTTCTATTTCTTTTCTTTTCTTTTCTTTTCTTTTTTTTGCTTTTTGGAGATGGGAATTCAGGAAAGTTGGGGTTAAGTGACTTGCCCAAGGTCACACAGTCTGTTGTTTTTTTCCTTCTTTGTATATCTTAGCACAGTTCTTGGCCCATTGTAGGTCCTTAATAAAATGGCAGTTGACTGACTGATCACATTATGGCCAATACCAATATGGTGAGCCTCCAGAATGCCAAAGAAGGGGCAAATTAACCCAGGTCAGAAACAGAACAAGTCAAAGTTTCTAAACTAATTAGCAGTTGGACAGACTTCAGGAGCAGCTGTTATACTTCCAGCCTGGGGAAATCAGGGAGACTCAGTTTCCCTGTCCCTCCCCACAAAATAAAGCAAATAAAGTTAGTTCAGGGCCTCAGGTCTGCATTCATTTTCTCTTTAAGCAGGGAAAAATAATTTCCATTTATAGCACCTATCAGAAGTACCTTAGGAAGTATGATAAACATAGCATAATACCTAATAGTTCAATGGAACAGTTTCCTCAGTTTTGAGTCTCAGGTGGAATGTGAGACCCTCATGGTTTCTCCCTGCAAAACCCTCAACAATTCAATGTAATTGAATAAGTATTTACCAAGCACCTCCTCTGTGAAATACCAGATGTTGGAGATACAAAGACAAAAACAAAACAGCCCCTACCCTCGTGTGGTTTGCATTCCACTGGAAGTGTACAGGTATAGGAGAGCTTGTACACTGTGCACAAATCTGTAAATGGAAAGGCTATACAAAGTTATTGGGGGGGGGCAGGAAAAGCACTTTATAACCTTCCTGTCCTTCCTAACATTTCCAATAGTGAAAACCATTTGAAAGCAGAATGGAATGGCTTCTTAAAAAACAAACAATAAAAAAAACTGCCTATTCATTTTAAGGCTGCTAATCTTGTGAAGGCTTCTAAGAAAGCCATCTTTTATGTAAGCCTGTCCACTTCTGCTACAGTACTAGCAGCTAACATGCATTGGTTTGACTAGTTATCATCAGCCAAGTTTTCTTTAGCAAATAGAGCACAGATATCAGAATATTTCAACATCTTTCACCAATGTATATAAGCCTTTTCATCCCTAAAGAATGTAAACTCCTTAAGGGCAGGAATTATTTTGTTTTGGTCTTTGTATTCCTAGCACCTAGCATAGGGCTTGGAGCATAGCAAATAGTAAATAAATGCTTATTAATTGATTGATTGAAGAATCCTTGATGGTCCATAGCAATATATATTCTCTCCTTCTCTTGACTCCTAGAGCATGTAATCCCTATGCTACTCACTTGGTGTTTATAATAATCTGCCTTTTACCATTTATTTTCATGTGTGTATATGTATATATGTATACAGGTATGTATGTATACATATTTCCCCAAACTAAATTATATTTTGAAATCCAGACCCTATATCTTATACTTCTTCATATGCTTATACCATGCATATTGCCTTGAATATATATGTATATTATATGTATATATATGTATGTGTATATAAAGTATAATATATATTTTAAATTTTATTCAGATCTATGCTTTAGTGTGAACACTCTACTGATTCAGTTCATCTGCAGTTTTTTTTTCTTGGGCCTCAAGAGGATAAGTGACTTGTCCATGGCCACATGGCTAATAAATGCCAGGGGCAGGACTTGAACCCACTGTGCTGCTTCTTAGAGTAGGTACTTAATAAATCTTTAGTGATTGACTGGAACCCACTTCTCCTGTCTCATGGTCTAGTGCTCTGGCTACCACACAGCCTTGACAATGTACACATATAGCAAGTTATAAATCACACAGCTACTTGGAAATGTGTAAAAGTCCAAATAACATGATGTCCATTCATAAGAATAATAGGGCTGTTTGAAAATATAGCTTAGGTTCCTCACTGCAGTTTTTATCTGGGGGACTTTCTGACATGTTTATATGCACACATTGGATATGTACCCAAGAAGGGGAAAGTAACAATTGACTTTTTGGCTTGAAAGTTGGTCATTATATTCTCAGATATTTCAAGGAATGAAGTAATGACTTCAAGATCAAGGGCATTTTCCTTTGGGTCTTCAGTTATTTCACTTTCTCCTGGCATTGGCCTCCACCCACTTCTCCTAAGCAGTGACTACTAGACTGACATTGCACTGGAAAAACTTAGTCTTTCTTCCTTTCTCTGAGTGCACGTTTCATGCATTAAATTGGTTTAATCATTTAAACTTTTACTATACAGTTTGGCAATTGGTACATAGCAGAATTGCATGTTCTCAATTTAATGCATTTAAAATGTATTTAAGTGGGTTCCAATGAACTTAGTCATTGCTATTCAAATTCAAGGACCATATTTCAAGGAACAGGGTTCAGATGGAGAAATGACGTGAGTAGTGGGTAATAAGTGAAAACCATCTATCAAGACACATTGGAGGCTAAAACAGATGGTAAAGAAAGGGCCTTGGGTATATTTCCCCAGCTCCTGAGAGAACCTACCCCTCCCCTTTTCCCCAGCAGGCATATACCCTGGCTAGTGTCACCCCACAGCCTCTAGCTGATATTTCTGCTTTTTTAAAATCGCAGAGAAGTAGAAAACTCACCTGTTTCTCAGACCTTGGATCATAAAATTGAAAATCACATGGGCAAAAAGCTGAGACCAGATACCAGGGTCTCTGAGCTGAACCTGCCATTTAGAGGGTACATGCCAACTCAGTGGGCACAGTGGTGTGGCACACACTCTTTGTATTTAGCATGTGATAAAGAGGCCTTTGTAGATGAACCCATGGAGAAAGAAGAGAATTCAAAGCAAAAGGCAAATAGGTAGGTGAGATTTATCTCCATCACCCTCACCTTTTCCCCTTACTAAGCACCCAAACCCTATGCCTTGGCCATCATTCAACCCTCATTGAGCTTCCACAGTCCACAGACTATTCTCCACAGTCATGTTTATTACTCTAGAAAGATCTTTCTCTACTCCTTCTCCCATCTTAACCCCTGTTCTGTGCCCCTGTAAAGTTAATCTGATAAACTAATTTATACAAGGCATTTTGGGGTGATATTTCCCTCTCTCCCACTCACATATCCATTGGAAAACAATCTCCCTGAGATCAGAAACTATTCAGTTTTATGTTTATCTCTAACAGGGTCAATGCACTCAGGAGGAACAGTATGAGGACCCTATGAAAAAAGGAAGTACACTGGGGTCCCTATAGTTCTCTATGTGTGACCTCCCTTGATTATGGAGGTTTTTTCCTTACATGTAAACCTCTCCACTGGTTACTCTCTGTGTCTTTCCTGTCTTCCCACAAATTCTGTTTTTAATGGGAGAGTGAATCCCAGGTTTATGGGGAAGTGTTTTGCTACTACTGTTCCCAAAATCCCCCCTCAGTAAATGCCCTTGCTTTGAGGTAATTATATCAACTGGCTTACTGAATACATTGAAGCTGTGGTAGTGATACCCTGGGAGACCCAACCAATGAGTGAGAATTCAGGGAAAAAGTTAGCAACCCAGAGGAGATACTACACCCACAGTCATATACCTTCCCCACCCCAACCAGGAATGTCCTTGAGTGGCAACCTTTCGTTTCCCTCTCTGGGGCAAGAGCCCCTTCCTAATCCCCTTTTCCCCATTTCTTTTATTCCCTTTCCCCAAGATCCTACTCTAGTTGAGAGAGGAAAGAAACTACTACTCATTCTATTTTCCCTCTGGTGCCTCTTTGTCTTTTATCTCCTCTCTCCCTCAACCTCCCAGTGAAGAAGTTCCCTCTACCAATGCAAATCAACAATTGTTGAGCAATTGACAATCTTAGGTAGTTACTTAGGGCACTAAGTAGTTAAATTATTTTCTCAGGATTACACAATCAATATATGTCAGAGGAAGGACTTGAATACAGGTCTTCCTGACTGCAAAATCAATGATCTATCTATGATTCCATGCTTCCTTGAAAATAACAAGGGCTCAATTAATAAATTGATTGAATTACAAATGGTAAGGATTTTAGACAACATCATAGTTGGTTAAGAGCACATTTTTGATTAGAAACACTTTCTCTTAGATGGGACTGCCTTTTGCCTTTCTTTGTATCACTAGTACCTAGTATAGTTCCTAGCACACAGTAGACAACACATACTAGCTGACTAACTAGCTTCTTAAGTATACCATGTAAGTAGTTTCTTACTCTGCATGTACATAAATATTCATAAAGTCACAGATGAGGCCAGCTGATTCATTGCTCTCTTTATGCAGATCAGGAAACAGAGATCCAGGGAGAGGTTAATTCATTTACCCCAAAGTCGTTTAGTTAACTAGTGGCAGAGCTAGGACTGAAGACCAGATCTCAACTTCCAATTCAGTGTTCTTTTCACTACTCAGTTCTGCTGGCTCTCTTTACTCTTGGCATATACAAGTGGTGACTGCAAGTATAGATTGAAGTGGCTTCTTCAGGATGAGTCAATACCAGTTCCAGTCAATGGAAGTTCATAAGAGATTTCTTCAAGAGGAAGATAAAAGACAGAAACTAAAACACACGTACTAGTTGTCTGACCTTGGACAAATAACTGAACTTCTCTGGGTCACATTCACCTCATCTGTAAAATGAGGGGTTTGGGTTAAGTGACCTTAGCCTAGAGATAGTCACTTCTAGCTCTAAATCTAGGAGCCGATGAGAACTGAGTCACCACTCAGCCACCGTCACTAATAGAAATAAGCAACTCACTATATTAAGTGAATGATCAGTAGTATGTAGCTCCCTGGGAAGTTGGAAAGACAGAATGAGTGAAAAGGTAATATAGGGCTCTCAAGATGATCAGGGCTCAGGACTTAAGCATTTTCTTTATGCCATAAATGGTCAAATACCTGGCTGACTCACTTAAGTCCAGCTCTATCTAGGAGCTCTAAGCACAATGAAGAGTTTCAGAATAGGAAGAGACCCCCGAGGCTATCTAGTACAATTTGTGAGTAACCAGGGATGTATTCTATAATATTCTTGACAAGAGTTGATCCAACCTTGCCTTGAAGATGTCCATGAATGGGAATTGCATTATATCCTGAGGCAGTTTTCCACTTCAATTCAATGCAACAAAAACATCTCCTAAGCAATTTCAACATGTAAGGCACTATGCAAGATACAAAGGCAAAGCCAGAAGAGTTCTAGTCTTCAAGGAGCTAGATAACACCTATACAGCTAAATAGATGTAATGTAATTTGAAGAAGAAAGGGAGGAATGGATTGTCCAGGATAGCTTGAGCAAAAGCACAGAAGCCTGGAGATGGAATATTAAGTTTAAAAAAAAGGTGGCAGGAAAGTTTGACTGTCAAGTAGAATTCATGAAGGAGAATAATACAAAATTATTTGGGGAAGGTTGGTAGTAAAGAAATGTTAAAGGACTTTAAAAACCAGATTGAGTAGTTGGCATTTTGTCAAGGAGGCAATATGGAGCCAAAGAAGTTTTTAAGTAGGGGAGGGTGATATGGTATGACCAGTGAATTAGGAATATTACTTTAGCAGCTATGTGAATAGTTATCAATTGTAGAAGGAAGATACTGAAAATGGGAAAAGAAGTAAACAGGGACTGAACTGGGGTGGTGGTATAGAAATGGATAGAATGCTGGGCTTGGAATCAGAAAGACCTCAGTTCAAATCCAACCTCAGATACTCACTAGCTGTGTGACCCTGGGCAAATCACTTACCCTCTGTATGTATCAGTTTCTCATTTGGAAAATGGAGATAGTACCTACTTCTCATGGTTGTCGTGAAAATTAAATGAGATAATATTTGTAAAAACACTTAGTACTTACTACTGTTTGTCACATAGTAGATGCTATATAAATTCTTTTTGTCATTATTATTGTTGTCATTATTATTGTTGTCATTATTATGATTATTATTGGAATGAAGAAAATGGGAAAGATGTTGTGGAAGTAGCAACAACGAGACTTGACACCTGATTGGGATATGGACAGAGTGAGGGAGATGGAAGAATCAAGGATGAGGTCAAGGTTGTGAATATGGGCGACTAGAAGAATAATAGTGGCTTCAAAAGAAACAGAAAAGTCAAGAGGAAAGGTCGACTTATTAAGGAATAGGATGAATTCTGGTTCTCGGTTTGAGATTCTGATGGGGCCATCCACATGGAGGTGGCTAGCAAGAAGTTGGTATAGGGGGCGGCTAGGTGGCGCAGTGAGTAGAGCGCCGGCCCTGGAATCAGAAGGACCTGAGTTCGGATCCGGCCTCAGACACTTAACATACACAAAAACCTAGCCGTATGACCTTGGGCAAGTTACTTAACCCCAATTGCCCTCCAAAAAGCAAAAAAAAAAAAAAAAGAAGTTGGTATAAAGGGATTGGAACTGAAGGTAGAACTTCATAGGGGAGAATAGTGGTAGAGCTGATCATTGATTAGACTCCCAGTGGAGAGAGTATAAAGAGATAACAGAAGAGGGCACACGAGAGAGCTTTCGGGGATGTCCATACTCAGGTAGGTGGATGGTGATTTATCAAAAAAGCCTGAGGAATGGTAAGATGTGTATGAAGGAGAACTATAAGACAATAGTACCACCAAAGTCGAGGGAAAAGGAAGTATTCAGGAGGAGGAGATAGTTAACAGTGTCAAAGCTGCAGAGAGTTCAAGTAAGATAAAAGACCAGTGGATTTAGCAATTAACTTGCTTAAAGGATTTTCTAGTCTCACTAGCCCTTTGCCATTTAACTTATAACATTTTATCTGATCTTGAGTTCCAGGGTAGTCTAAGGTTATGGTTACATATTTCTTCAATAAATAATAAAATTTCAACTAAGCTCTTAATCACCTAAATTTAGAGTTCCCATAAGTGCATGGTATAGTATTTATTTAATAAACTGGAGGGACCTCCTTTCCTAATAGTAGCTACACTTGTCTCATTATATATTGAATCACTTAGTCTCCTAGAATTAAACATTAAAGTTATCAAATATATTATTTGTTAATAAAGAAATAAATTATTGCATGAAATCATAGATACTTATTTACAATTTTTAGCTGTGGAAAAATATCACTACTGGAATTAGCTCCAGTCCTCCCCAAAATGCAAATCATCTTCAGTCTACGAAAAGAGTACCATACCATCTTGTTCATTGAGGAACCAAGCACATTCCCTTCCCAAGAATTCTCTGCATTTTCTTCTTGAGATAAAATTCAGATAGCAACTTCACGGGGAAAAAAGGACCTCTTTCTTTTGTATCTTCTCTTTAACTATGACAGGAAAATAGTCTCTCTAACTTTTGTCATTACTTTTAGTAGGTCTCCAGATTCATTCATAAAATTCTCTTTATGTCTTTCTTCATAAAATAGCAAGTGACTTCTCATGAGAAAGAAGTTTCTCCTTAGCTTCTTCCTCTCCTTTCTTCATGGTTTGTCTTATATATCCTCATAGATAAAAGCTAGAAATGCACATTCTCTCTGATTCCATACCGAAAAGTACCTAATGGAATGACAATTACAACTATGACTCCTATATAACTTCCATCCTCTTAAAGAGACAACAGCAGTATCTATAGTTTCTATATGAGAGGTTTCTCAAACAGGTATTACAAAGCATTCGTAGGTAATCTTGCTTAGAACAGTTTAAGTTACACGATGTAGTTGAAAGTGACGTCTCAAAAAAGCTGAGAAATGAGTGGTAGGTGAGGATGTAGAGGTAAAAAGTGTAGCAATGTATCCTATGTAGGACTATTGATGTGAAAGAAAGAAGAGACCCATGATGATAGCTTGAGAAGACAATGGGAATATGTGAAAGGTTTGTTGTCCTAAGGATGGGGAAAACATGAGTGTTTCTAGGCAGTGGGGAAAGAGCACATAGATAAGATGAGATTGAAGATAAACAAGAGTGAAAGATGGAAGGGTCAGTTTCTTGGGGGGCATGGGAGTAGGATCAGAAGCAGAAGTAGGGAATTGCTTTTAATTGTCTCTTCTTCAAATATTGGAGGAATGGAGTGGGATAGAATAGGGTTTGGGGGACTGGCAAGGTAGAAAGTCTTAAAATTATGAAATAAGAAAGAAAAGGGAGTTCACAATAGATTAATTATGTTGTTTTCTAAGTAAAATAAGAGTCAAACTTCTCTACTTAGAGGAAGAAAGAATAAAGTGGGTAGGAAGCTTGAGAAGAGTAAAGGTCCAAAACCACTACTGTGGAGAATATAATAGTTGACTTGTTGTTCAGTAATGTTTGACTCTTTGTGACCCCATATAGGGTTTTCTTGGCAAAGATACTGACATGGTTTGCCATTTCCTTCTTCAATGGATTAAGGCAAATAGAAATTAAGTGACTTGCCCAGGGTCACACAGCTAGTAAGTGTCTGAGGCTGGATTTAAACTCAGGTTTTCCTGACTTCAGACCCAGCACTCTATTCATTGAGCCACCTAGCTGCCTCTAACATAATAAGAGTCACTAGAGAATAATAAAGGAATTGTCAAGGGGCAGTGAGTGTCCAGTTGAGATTAGATCACATAAATTTGTAGTGTGCCCATTCTATATGGTTATGTCACTTCCCCTACCAGTGTTTAGCAGCACAAGAGTATAAACAATTAGGGGAATATTAGATGTGCTTACCCTGCCCTATTTCATCTAACCACCTGAGAAAAATAAGCCTTTGCCTTTAAAAGCCACTGAATACCTAAATGACAGCTTCTTGCCATCAGGACCTGTTTTAAGACCAGATTCTAATAGTGATCCCAACTAGGAATCATACTCTTCTTTCACATGTGGTATATCTTTTGGGTTTTGTCATCCCTTTACATCTTTAGACGAGCCAAAGGCATTGGCACTGAGCTGGAGTTCAGTCCATTCCCTGAGAACTGGTTATCACATATTTACTGACCTCATCTGCCTTCTCTCCTGTGCTCCTTGGTGTTTAGAGAAAGAACTGGCTGACCCCACTGCCTCAGTACAGATGGTACCCTTCATCATTAACAAAATCTTGGAGGATTCAATTGGTACTTTCCCTGTTGTACAAATTCTTACCTGCTCCTCCCCTAGTTCCTATGATTCAGAGTTTCCATTTACTAAGGCCAAAACCCTCTTCCCATGGAACTATTTCCTACAGTGACATCCCCATCTAGCTCAGGTCTCCCCTTCCCAAATCTCTTTCCTGCTCTGCCATCCTTTTCCACTCTGTCATCTACAACGTCCGCAGTATGCTTAACAACATCTGCCTCTCATACTTCTTGAACCTTGTGCTAAAGGAAACATTTAATACTGCCTGACACACTGGTTCAGCATATTTTGAACACATCACTGATATTTCTAGACCCTCCCTCTTCAACTCAGAAATTCCATTCCTATGATGTTCATTTCAACTGTCCGTCAATATCATCCAGATCCTCATAGCTATTACTTCCCAGCCTCCAGATTACTTTATCATGATTTAACTAGGGTGAGGCAATCAATACTTTGTTCCAGAGTGCTAACATTTAGAGTCAACATTCTGACTGCTTTTAACCCTTCACAAGCAATAGAACTAATTGAATTTAGGATCAAGTTAACAAGAATAGTTAAATTAGGAATCTAACCAATGGAGACTTTCTCCCCCAGTGGGCACCAGTTCAGACTTATCCCTACTGTGCTCCCACATTAGTTGCATAAGGTATATTCTAATAGTATCAGAGAGTCTCTTATGCCCAATTTTGAGATGCTTCTTGCCTCTTGCTATAGACATTTTGTACACTTGCTTCACATTCAAAGATTGCTAATTGTGACTCATTCTCCATTTATTCTCAAGAAATCCACCAACTAATTCATAGTCATCCTCTCCATTCCAAATCCTGACCTCATCCTTGGGTGCTGCAAGATACATATTGATGTCCCTCTGAATAATTTGGAATCTCAACTGGGAATATTCAGTTCATCACCTTCATCAAACCCAGTGACCCATATCTTTAATCTTTATCCACAAGGATTTCCACACCCTAAATTTCATCACCCATAAGTGTACTAACTCCATGACCCTGAACACTTTTTCTAATCATAACCACCTACTCTACCATCTCTCTCTTTGCCTCACTCTCCTAAACCTATTCTTTGTCTTCTGGTTTCATCAGTTCTCCCTTTTCTTTTAGTTCATTGACCCCTGCTCTGGCCTTACTTTCTTTCCTTCATGATCTTGACTGCATTGTTGAGTAGGTCAATCACACACACACACACACACACACACACACACACACACACACACCTGCTGCCCTTTATCTTTAAAATGCTCTCCCCTGGTTCTGCCAAAATTTATTCCTTGACATACTTTCTTGAGTTTAGAAATATGGATGTGATGATACCACTGTAATCCACCTTCATCACCTATCATCTGGAGTATTTGTTCACTTTCGTGAATTATAAATTAAGAAATTGGATAACATCCAGAGGATGGCCACCAGGATGGTGAAGGGTCTTGAGTTTGTGTCATTTGAGAACAAGGTGAAGGACCAGCATATGTTTAGCATGGAGAAGAACAGACTAGCTGAGGGGTGGAGAAAAGAGAGGTAACAGCTGTCTTCAAGTATTTGAAGGGCTGTCATGTGCAAGAGGGATTATTCTTGTTCTATTTGGTCCCAGAAGATTAAAAAGCAAGATCAATGAGGGAAAGCTACAAAGGGGCCAATTTAGGTGGGGTAGAAAGAAAATATTTTCTCACAGCGCTATCCAAAAGTACAGTGGGTTTCTCTGAGAGCTGGTGAGTTCCCAATTCTTAGATGTCCTCAAGCAGAAGTGGCTATATACTGAGATGAATAAAAAACTTGAGAGAGTTTCTGGGTAATAATCAATTTATCAATTAAGCTAGCCAATAATCAATGGATTGAAGGTCAAAGCCAAAGACCTCTAATGGAAACACTGAATGCCTTAATTTTTTTTTAAAGGGAATGCCCCAAACAGAAGAAATCAGTACTAATTGGTAGACATTTAAATGAGGAGGTGAACTAGAAGTCTTCAGCTCCTCCTGTGACTCAATCATGAGATTCAGCCCCCTAAAACAATCTGGACAGAGGAATCCATTTCCACCCAGTTCACTCTGGGTAGTTTTCTCCTTCATGAGCTAAGTCATCTTAAGTTCCACTGGAGGAATGCAAGGACATGGGCTCATTATTTTAGGGAAAAAATTCACCTAAATTAGAGTCTTTTTTACACTCTAAATAGAAATAAGGTTTCTTAGTTGGTTGGGGTCCCACCCAAGATCAAGAAGTGTGTTACCCTAATCAAGGATCCCTAAATAAGAAAAGAAAGAGAAAGCCTTAATCCTAATTTAATCATTGGTTGTTAATAGCAAAGTAATTTTATCAATATTATATTTGCAACAGTATATGGGACATCCTTTTGGGCATGGGCTGGACTTTGTGGTTTATGATATGCCCTCTATCTTTCAAATTCTATGATGATGAAAGGAAGAGTAAGAGTCTGGGGACCTCCCACCTATGGATATATAGTTGTATGTGTACATATACACATACATATATACATGTATGTGTGTGTACACACATACTTATATTCACATATACATGTATGTAAGAGATAAATAGATATACACACATACATATATATATGTATATACATATGTATGTGTATAGGGGATAGAGGACTGAAGCATTGTTTTATTCCTATGTGGTATAGGACATCTATATATAAGGAATATGTTATATGAGGAAGTTGTCGAACAGAGTACTGAAACGATCTGGGGCTAATGCCTCACCCTTTGGGAATTGAAGGTTAGGTTTCTGGGAGAGGAGACCTATGAACCCCATCCCTGAGAAGGACACCACCCTTGATATCAGCTCTACTCTCACTCTGTGACTCCTGGTTGGGACATGGCCATGTTCTGATGCACTTTTGGACGTTTCTAATTATTAGGGAAGTTTTTCCGTATATTGAGCCAAAATGTGCCTCTCAACAACTTCTGCCTACTGCTCCTAGTTCTGTTATCTGGGGCCAAGTAAAATGAATCTAATCCGACATTCAGAAAGTTGCCTTAAATTTTGGATTCTAAACTAGTGAAGACATCTAATATTTTCTCAATATAAGTTGTCATGGCTTTCATTTCCTATGTACTCAATGCTAAATCCTTGGTATCTAGCCCTGGGGAGCCATGGGAAATCCCTTGCAAGTCACCTTGTTTCTCTGGACTTCACCTTCTTCTGTTACAGATGTCCAGCAAATTGCAGTCAGGGGACCATCTTTAGCAGTCACCTGGTTTTATAAGCCAGAAAGCTAAGAAGAGCTTTTGCAATATAAATTAAGTTTTTATTATACTTAAAAATGTGAAAAAATCATTCTTAGCTCAAGGATCTATTAAAAATACGTTATTATAAGGTGGGTGTGGTCTTTGGGCTATAGTTTGGGGACCTCTGCTCTCCTGTAAGATGAAGAGTGAACTAGATTATTTCTAACTTCTTTTTCAGCACTAAAATATTTCTGATCTTATTCGTTCATAAGATAAACAGCCTTGCAATGTATTTGAAGATGAAGAGAAGTGAGAGGATAGTTGACATCGACTGCTGGATTAAGAAAACCTGGGTTCAGATTCAACTTCTGACAATGCAAGCTATGTGACTATGGACAAGTAAGTAAGTTACTTGTGTGGATCTTGGATTCCTCATCTGTAAAATAGGGACAACAATCCCACCTACAGCATAGTGTTGATAATCGATCTAAATGGGATTCTGTATGTCTATGTAGATATACACATATATGTCATATTATCAACATATTATCAATCCTCACCTCTCTGTATGTACATGTGCTATTATGCTTGCTGCCCATTCCCTCACATCATCAGTCTGGCACAATAGTCCAGAAGAAGGTTCATTTTTTTTGTCTTCTTCCTACATGAGACTATTCACTAGTAGGACCTGCCTAACCTCCTGATCTCTGCTGGTGTAGCCTGAGTCCTCTCCAGAAATAAATCACTCACGAGCATTGGTGAAGGCTGCTATCACCTAGCAGAGATTAGCTGGGAGACTCTCCCATAGAAGGTTGGTCACCAGGTGATGAATCCTTCTGACTATAGCAATTTGCAAAGCTGGTCTAATGAGGCATAAGGAAATTATTGCACTAAAGGAGAGACAGGTATTTTTTTTAAATGAAATTATATATATATATATATATATATATAATTTTGATGATCCTTACAACAGCATGGGAAATAATCGATAAATACTTGTTGAATTGTTACCAAATTTTCATCTACCCATTCTGCCCGGGGAAGTCTTTACACTCTAGATAGCCCCTCTAACTCACTAATAGGTCTGAGGTTTGTCTGTTACCCTCAGCCTAGCTTAGCCATCTGCCTAGATGGTTTTCCTGGAGTGTGGCCACTGCACATACTACAGTGTCTTGGAGGTACAGGTGAGAGTTGGGTGACAGAAGAACATCAAAAGTAGATGAGCAGACTTGCAAAGGACCCAGAAAGCCCTTATAGCAGAGGTGCTCATCCTCCCTTAACACCCCATGCAGCCCAATATACATTATAAATGCTTATTGAATGACTGGCTCAGTTTTCATGTTTGTGAACTAGCCATAATAAGCAAATGATGATGATTTGTTTGACTCTAGACAAAGCATTTAACCTCTCTACACCCTAATTTCTTCATCTGTCAAATGAGGGAGTCGGACTCAAGGACCTCTAATGTCTCTTCCAGCTTGAAATCTATGATGCTATGAAGCCTGTGATCCTACAACATGAATCAACTCATTGACTTTTCTCCCATGTGCACCCTCATGGGGTTTAATTCCTTTCAGCCTTAACTGTTAACACCCTGTTTAGGGATTAGAGGGGAATGTGACCTGGATTTGTCACATGATGTATGTGCCCTAGATTGAAATGTTAAAGAAGTTGGAATAAAAAGTTTCATACTCAGTAAAGGCTCTCCAGTGGCTGGGGAATTAATGTTAGCTTGGCAGCGATTTCCCAGTGGTCGAGTCTGTGGCAAGAGTGTTCAACTTTTATGTCTAGCCTGTTTGAAGTTGGAAATTATTGTTAGTCTCTCAAACATTGTTTGAGGTGTCACTCATTCTTTCTTTTTTATGATGAAGAGAGAATGGAGAGAGGACATGAGACATGGTGACTGTGATGGGCTCTGTGGTTGACACTCCCACAAGGGTTTTCTTATAAAGCCAAGGTGAAAGAATCTCCCACGGGACTCAAAGCCACCATCATAATATTATTCTTAGTTTTAACTTTATCCTTCCTGACTGCCCTTCACAAACCTCCTTTGCAGATTGATTGGGTTGTTCCTGTCCCCAATTAGGCCCTGCATATTGCCACCTCCATGCCTTTGCTCATAATGTGTTGTTGGGTCGTTTCAGTTGTGCTGAGTCTTCATGACCCCAATTTGGGGTTTTCATGGCAAGAATTCTAGAGCAGTTTACCATTTCCTTCTCCAGTTCATTTTATAAATGAGGAAACTGAGGCAAACAGGGTTAAGTGACTTACCTAGAGTCACATAGCTAGCTAGTATCTGAGGAGGGATTTGAATTCAGGAAGATGTGTCTTCCTGATTCTAAGCCCAGTGCTCTATCCACTGTGCCATCTATGAAACAGAGCCAAAGGAAGTATAAGATATGTCAAAGCTTAGGCATTACAGTCCCCAATGACACTTGGAGGATCATGCCTAGAGCAAGGTCTCCCAATCACTCTAACAGATATACAGGTAGGACTTCCCTGATCTCCACTCCATCACATCTCCATGCTCCCAAAGAACCACACCCACTCCTTAATTCTGAAGGCTCCCATAGTGGTAGACTTTGAACCAGTGACAGGTTCAGGGGTCTACTCTTGAGGCCTATCCACTGTGTTCCTAACTCCTAAATCAAGGCTACCTGGGAGGTGAGTGGTCCTCTGGAGTTTTCAGTAAAGCACATTTACTTATGTGTACACTGCCACAAAAACCAGTTTCAGTGCGGTAGGAAGAATACTAGATTTGGAATCAGAATCCCTCTTCTGTCACTTATTCCCTGTGCAGTTTTGGACAAGTCACTTCATTTCTCTAGGACTAAGATTCCTCATATGTAAAAAGAGAGGTTTGCACTGAATTTGGGATTCTTTACCTGAGGTCCATTAACTTGTTTGGTTTTTGAATAGTTTGATAATTACTTTATTTCAATATAATTGATTCCCTCTATAATCCTATTTCTTTTATTTTCTACATTTAAACACGTTACTCTGAGAAGGAGCCCGTAGACCTCACCAAACTATCTAAGGGATCCATGACCCAAAAAGAGTTAAGAGCCCCTGGACTAAATGACCTCAGAGGCGAAATTTGTGAGCCTTTGACACCGATACTGTCACATTTGCACATATGTCACAGCCTTCCTGTCAAACACATCTGCTTTCATGTTATGCCTAGCATACTTCCTGCTTGTCCACATAGCCGTGAAACTAACAGACTCTTGATACTCCACACTTATAATTATTAAACTTCCAGCACTTTCAGGGCCAGCATTAAAACTACCAATGGGCCTTTCTCGCTTCCCGGCCATCTTGGCTGCAGGTCTCTGGCTGAGGGTCCTCCCGCACCGCAGGCAGGAAGATGGTGGCCGCAAAGAAGACGAAAAAGTCGCTGGAGTCCATCAACTCGAGGCTCCAGCTGGTCATGAAAAGCGGCAAATACGTGCTAGTCTACAAACAGACCCTGAAAATGATCAGACAAGGCAAAGCCAAATTGGTCATCTTAGCCAACAACTGCCCAGCCTTAAGGAAATCAGAGATCGAATATTACGCTATGTTGGCCAAAACTGGAGTACATCACTACAGTGGCAATAACATTGAATTGGGTACAGCATGTGGGAAGTACTACAGAGTATGTACACTGGCTATCATTGATCCAGGTGATTCTGATATCATTAGAAGCATGCCAGAACAGACCAGTGAAAAGTAAACTGTATAAAAGTATACTTTAATAAACCGGGCCGAAACTTGTTTAAAAAAAAAAAAACTACCAATAGACCAATACACTTTCCTCTACTTCTGCAAGAAAGTTCAGCTTCAGGGAAAGAGCCTGACTCTTTTCCCACAGTCTGCACAGGAGTCAGGGAAAGGAATTGCAACTACTCTGGGCCTGCTTCAGCTCTGCCCATATCTGGGCTTCTTAAACTCTAATATCTTACACCTTTGCTTGGGCCTCCCTTGTGTACTCATTTGTATTATAGTATCTCCCATCTTATAAACTGGCATTTCTATACCATGCTGAGATTTTGAAGTGCTTTATTACATCCATTATCTCACTTTAGGCTCACAACAAACCCGTAAAGTAGAATCTACAGGGAGGTGCTACAGATAAAGAAACTGAAGATCAGGATGGCTAAATGATTTAGTTAATTAATTAATTCCAGTGCTTTTAATTATTTATTTTTATTCTGTATGTAGCTTGTTTGGTATATATTTGTTTACATGTTGTCTCTCCTATTAGATCATAAGCTCCTAGAAGACAGGAACTGTCTTTTTCCTCTTTTTGTATCCCTAGTGTTTAGCAAAATGTCTGGCACACAGTAGGCACTTAATTGTACCTACTATTAATTGTACACAGTAGGTACTTAATAACTTAAGTTATTGAGTGGTAAGTATCCGAGATGATTTTTGACCCCAGGTCTTCCAGACTCCAACCCCAATAGTCTTTCCACTATGCCCTGTTAAGATACTCAAACTTCCTTTAAATATTCAACAACAAAGATCACTTTGGTCAATGACCCCTTGATTATAAATGTCAAGGAAACATAAAACAAGGCGATGTGTGCTTGCCAAAGATAGTTACTCTCATATGGAATGCAAATAGAATAAAGATTCTCAGTAGATGGTGGGGTCATCCAGATGTTCCAGTTGGTGGAGTTTTACTGGGTGTATCAGTTGCCAGAATGCCGAAGACACTCAAAAATTAGATCTAAAAATATTCAAGAGAATTTGGTCTAATTATCACCCCACCCCACCCCCTAGCATGTGAACATGTATATACACCCCCCCCCCCACATACACACACAGAACAACTAGATGAAAAGTGTCTACAGTTTTATTATATATATTTCATTGGATATTTCAGATGGATGATAAACTGAGCCCCAAATTTAAAAGGAAATGAACAGGCCAGATTATGTTTGGAAAATTGTAAGGTATTCAAATCTTCTTTCTGAAATAAGGGCACTAACGGCTCATTATTTCAATATCAATATTCTTTCAGTGATTCTATATGTCTGTGAACCAGGATGTACCATAGTCTCCAAAGAATTAAGGTGACAGGTCACAGCAGGGATGATGGAGAAGTTCAGGACGCATATAGGATATTGCCAAAGAAGAATTACACAGGAAAAGTAGCGTGAAATTTAACATGCCTACTACCTCAATTGACCCTAGGCCTCTGTTTCTCCAACTGTAAGATAAGGGAATCAAACTAAATGGCCTCTGTGGTACCTTCCAGCTCTAATGCTAGAATGCTCTGATCCAAGACATGAAGGCCCAGAAAAGGAGGCTGGCTGATGATATAGCAAGAGCAGATGCCTATTGGCTTTATTGGTACCATGCAGCATTATATGGTCTAGAGGCCCATATGATAGAACCCTAGTCAAGGATTTAGGGGAGGACATAGATAAAGGACCAACAGTAGAAGTAAGCATGGATAAGTTTGGATACCATGCAGTGGAAGGTGTATCCAAATCAGTTCAGAGGTGTCACACTCAAGATACCTCCCAAATCATATTAAGATGTAACTCAGAAATATTTAACAAAATAAATTAAAATGCAATATAAAATATATGATGTTAATTTGTAGTTTTCTAAGTCAGCAGGTAGATCTATTTCTTTTTTTAAATTTTTATGCCCTCAAAATATTGAATAACATTTCTAATTAATAGCTGATTTCTCCTAAAGACCTAGTTAATGGTATTAAACTCTCAGTTAAAGACAATCTCTCTTCATTGAAATTCCAAACTTAAGGAATTCATTATTTAGTCACAAATTTGTTTTAGAAAAACTATCATCCTTCCAAATGGATGGAATTTGGTCATTTGCTGCTGGGTGACACTGGTTTGTGTCTTATCTTTTTTTATTTTTTTATTATTAAACAAATGCTTTATTAACTTCTGTTTTGCATCATTCATTTCTGCCAAATTTTGAGTTACAATCATTTCCCCCGCCCTGTTTTTCCCCTACCCACCCTCCCAGAATAGCAGTCCCACAAGATATCGCTACCTCCAATCTGCTCTCTCCCATATCTTCTCCCATACCCCCTTCGACTTTTCCATTAGAGAAAGGTGAATCTTTGTGTCCCAATGCCTGCACATCTTATCTCCCAATTACAAGCAAAAGAGTATTAATAATAGTATTTATATATATTTGAAACATTTAATGTTAAGACCTCGAATTTCAGATCCATTTCCTTCCTCCCTTGTCACCCATTCCTTCTGGGGAGATAAGTAATTCAGTATATGTTGTACATGTCTAGGTATGCAAAACATTATCATAGTAGATATATTGTACAAGGCTGCTTATAATTCCCTCCCACTTATCCCACCCCCCACCTGGTCCATTCCCTACATGATCCTGTCCCTCTTCTATAGTGGGTACTTCCAACCTCCCCTCCCCCCAAGGATGCCCTCCCATCCATTATCCCTCCTCTCATCCCCCTTCCCCCTATTCTGCTGCAGGTTGAGATATCCCATTTAGCATGTATGTCATTCTCTCCCTGAACCAAATTCAATGAGAATGTGGTTTTGCCTTTTTGCCTTCCTATTCTTCCCCTCCCTTGCAGCCTCTTCCCCTTGCTTCTTCCACATGAGACAGTTTACCCTACCCTGTCTCTCCCCATCTCCTCTTGCCACTTTCCTCTCTCACCTCATAATTTCATCCCTTGAGTATTCTCCCTTCCCAACAAATTCAACCTATGCCCTCTATCCATATATAACTGTAACCATATACACACACATTCACATATGTATTCATATGACCACACCCTCTTCTTCCATTATTTTCATAGTGAGAAAGATATCATCAGTCACAGTTATTGCTTTTCCATATAGGAATGTAAATAGTTCAACTTTGATAAGTTCCTTTTGATTTCTTTTCCTGATTACCTTCTCAGGCATCTCTTCCTTCTTGTGTCTGGATGTCAAATTTTCTATTCAACTCTGGTTTTTCCTCAAGAATGCTTGAAAGTCCTCTATTCCACTGAATGACCATATTTTCCCCTGAAACAAAATACTCAGTTTTGCTGGGTAGGTGACCCTTGGGTTCATTCCCAGCTCTTTTGCCCTCTAGAATATCATATTCCATGCCCTTCGATCCCTCAGTGTAGAAGCTGCCAGGTCCTGGGCTATTCTGATTGTGTTTCCACAATATTGAAATTGTTTCTCCCTGGCTGCTTGGAGTATTTTCTCCTTGATCTGGGGATTCTGGAACCTGGCTATAATATTCCTGGGAGTTTTCTCTTTGGGATCTTTTTCAGGAGGTGATCGGTGGATTCTTTCAACCTCTATTTTGCCCTCTGGATCTAAAACATCAGGGCAATTTTCCTTGAGAATTTCTTGAAGGGTGATTTCTAGGTTCTTTCTTTGATCATGGCTTTCAGGTAGTCCAATAATTTTTAAATTGTCTCTCCTGGATCTATTTTCCAGGTCAGTGGTTTTTCCCATTAGATATTTCACATTGCCTTCTAATCTAATTTGTTTGGATCTGCTTAACAGCATCTTGATTTCTCATAAAGTCATTAGCTTCCATTTGCTCCCGTCTAACTCTGAAGGAATGAATCTCCTCAGTGAACTTCTGAGATTCTTTTTCCATCTGGCAAATTCGACTTTTTAAGGCATTCTTCTCCTCATTGCCCTTTTGGGCTTCTTTTGCCATTTGAGTTAGTCTATTTTTTAAGGTGTTGTTTTCCTCAGTCAGGCTGTTGACCCTCATTTCATACTTTTCCTGCATCCTTCTCATTTCTCTTTCCAATTTTTTCCTCCACTTCTCTTATTTGATTTTTAAAGTCCTTCTTAAGGTCCTCTATGGCCTGCAACCTGCTCATGTTTTCCCCTGCGGCTTTTGGAGCAGGACTTCTGACCTCACAGTCCTCTTCCCGCTCCATGCTTCAACCCTCCTTGCCCCCAAAGTAGGAGTCTAAGGTTGCATTTTTGTGTTTAATTTGTTTCATTTGCCTTGGCATGTTGCCACTCAATTACTTGACCTTTGGGCTTGTCGCCACAGTATGGCCTGTTGCCAGACAGGAACTTTTGCCCTGAATGTGTGGGGAGGGCCAACTTCCGTTTTTGGCAAGCTAGAAACCCACCCACGACCTCCACCCCAGATCACAATCCAGATCCAGGGAGGTTAAAGCAAGAACAATTACCCCCCAAGGCTGATCTCTGGATCTCCCTACAGTTCACAGGCCAGGACCAGGAGCTGCCTCTGAAAACTGCAAAATGGCGTGTCTCCTCAGCAGCTTCTAGCCCCCAGGGGAGGAAGCCGACGCATTCCCCAAATACTGGTCCCAAAGTCCATAGGGCACTAACCTCTCACTTTGTCCTAGGCATGTCTATGTTGATAATTATGGAGTCTCCACAGCTGCTGGTGTTCTGGGGTTCCTCCAGCCGGCCGCTGGCCCTGCCGCCCTGGGGCTAAAACCACGACTCAGGCTCGGCTCAGTTCGGCTCCCCGTGCATTGTGCACTCAGGTAGATCTATTTCTATTTGAGTTTGATACTATGGGTTTCATCACAAAGACACTAAAATGCCAAAAATGTTTGTATCCTCATCTTCTTTCCCCAATTTGATCACAAGATCCATAAAGACAGGAAGCAGTCATCTTGTACTTTTCTCAGTAATTTTGATATATTGTTTAATAGTTTTTGGACGAGGACCATTTATTAGGTGTATCATACATGTGGTGATGATAATAGATAGACATTTTAATATCAGAAATATTATGGCTTGGCAGATAGAGAACTGATCTTAGGAAGATCTGAGTTCAAATCCTGCTGGACATAAAACTTATCTACTTAGTTTCCCAGACTGCTCTTTAAGAATTTCAGGGCAGGGGTGGCTAGGTGGCACAGTGAATAGAGCACTGGCCTTCAAGTAAGGAGTACTTGAGTTCAAATCCAGCCTTAGACAGTTAACACACACACATACACACACACACACACACACACACACACACACACACACAAAGCAACTAGTCATGTGACCTTGGGCAAGTCACTTAACTCCAATTACCCTACCTTACCCCCTCCAAAAAAAAAAGAAAAAAGATTCATTTCAGAGCAGTTGCTAGTCTATATTCAATCAATTAACAAGTAGTCATTATATGTTGACTATATGCTAGGCACTATGCTAGATGTTGGGGATAAAAGTTGTTATTCAGTCATTTTCAGACACTTTGTGTTCCCATTTGGGGTTTTCTTGGCAAAGATGCTGGAGTGGTTTGTCATTTCCTTCTCCAGCTCATTCTACAGATGAGAAAACTGAGGCAAGCAGGGTTAAGTGACTTTCCCAGGGTCACACAGCTAGTAAGTGTCTGAGACCAGATTTGAACTCAGGGAGATGAGTCTTCCTGACTCCAAGCCTGGCACTCTAGTCATTGTGCCACCTATGAAATAATCCCTACAGAACTTTACATTTCTCTGTGAAAAGTATAAAAGTATATACAGCATAAATATAAAGTAAATAGATACAAACATATACAAATTAGTTAACTACAAGGTTGTTTGGGAGGGAGGACACTAGTAGTTAGGAGGATCAGAAGGTCTTGCTTGAGTTGTATCTTGAAGAAGTGAAGGATTCTGTGGAGAGGCGGTAAGGAGAGAATGCATTCCAGGCATGGGAGAAGTGGGGGAGGGGGAACAGGGTATGCAAAGTTACAGGAATAGGAGAGGGAATGTTGAATGTAAGGAACAGAGAGTACCCAATTTATAATCCTGTTTGGCTGGAATACAGTACATCAATATGAGTTTGCTTATTGGGAGTGCCCTTTATTGATGTAATTTCAGTCCTGTTTGAAATGTTCTCCCTTTAAATGTATATGTCCTATTTCCCCAACCAAATTATAAACTATTATTGGAGCAGAGGTAGTATTTTTTCTTTCTTTTTGTACTTCCTATGGGACCTTGCACAGAGTAGGTGTTCAGTAAATGTTGATTAGTTGGTTCCTTTTGGGCAAAGGTGGGATTAAGTACATATTGTGTATTTGTCATTTGCTACTTGGAAAAAAAATCTGAAATCTCTCTCTATTTTGGGTAAAGGCCTCCCTTGGTCCCACCCAAATAGCAGATGGAAAGTTTGTTCGCTGGAACTAGCTTGTTTTACATGCAGTGAGAATTACTTAAAAAGTAGAAGACCTATGGACAGAGTCCCTCTCTCTTTTATTTTCCTATTATGACATTAATAATTTCCTAACCACTAGGGTTTTCTTTACTTAGAAATCATGGTATGATGTTAGAAGGTCACTTGCAGAATAATTCTTTTTGGGTTTGTTTTTGAGTCCTGTGACATATTTCACAAGACAATATTTCATAGTTGCAGACAGTACTCTTTAGCCTAACTGGACATCTCTGATTGGGGTGAAGGGCCAGTAGCAAGGACTAGCTCTTTTAAACTTGTTCCTAGCTCCAAGGATGGAACCATCTTAGTTGTACAAAGGGCATTAAAGCCAAAAGACCTGGGTTCACGCTCTAGCTCTTCTACTACCTATTTGGGTTTCTTTGGACAAGAAACTCCCCCTCTCTGAGCTTTAGTTTTCTCCTATGTAAAACGAAATATAATAGAGAATTGAACTGGAAAATCTCTAAGGTTTCTTTCAGCTTTAAATTCTATTATTCTATGATCTTGCTAGATTTGTTTGTCCTATGGACTTCTGGGAATATCTTAAATAGTTTCTTACTGATTCCAGAGAGAAGAAGGCAGGCCAGAGTCAGGAATATTTTGGTTCCTTGGCCAGAATGATGTTACCATTTCATAGGCTAAATAAAAACTGGGAACGATTTGTTCTGTCCTAACTGGAGGCATAACTATAATTGAGGTACAGAGATCCAAGGCTGGGGGACACTGAAAGAATGGTTATGATGATTATTAATTAATTAATGAATTAACCAGTTTGTGGTTTAGCGACTCCTTGGAAATTGGGGGAAGGCTAGTAAGAGGCTGTAATCAACTGCAATCAAAGTGTTCAGTTAATGTGGCATAGGCTGCTAATGCTTTAAAAATCCAGAGAAAGGAGAAATTAGTGAGAGTTAAAGTAGTCAAGGAAGGTTTTGTGGAAGATGTGAGATTTTAGGGATTTGTGGAGGAAGTGGGACCTTGAAAGAGGGGAAGGATTTGTGAGGGCCAGAAAAAAGAGATTACAGAAATCAAGAGAGTGCTATAGAATTTAGGGGGGTATATACTTCTATGGAACAAGGTTTGGGGAAATAAGTTAGATATATTGTATGTGAATACTTCAAAGAAAGGTTTTAGGCCCTTTTTTGATATAGCAACAAAAATAATGAAAATTGTCACTTCTATAGCTCTTTTCAAAGCACTTTGCATATAGTGTTTCACTTTGAACCCTAAGCAACCTTGTAAGGTTGCTAGAGTAAAGTGACTTCTTTGAAGTCTTGTGATGTTAGCCCATAATTGACCATTACTACTTGTGTAACTGTGGACAAATCACGTGGCCTCTCTTAGGTCTCAGTCTCCTGATATGTCAAAGGGAGGCATTGGACAAGCTGGTCTTTGTAGACCCTTTCAATTCCAGATTTATGATGTTAAGCACAGCATGTCAGAGATAGGAGTGAAAGTCATGTCTATAGACTCCCAGTCCCAGGCTCCTTCCCATCTCTACATAGTCTTCCTTTGTTGCTAATTGATCAAGCAGTCAATCAACAAACATTTATTAAACTCCTACTATGCACCAGATACTATGTAATGCACTCCATATATGAAGACAAAAATGATACTTCCTCCTGATTTCAGGGAGCCTAAATTCTATTAGCTAATGAATCCCCAGGGACAAGCCTTAACTGATAATAACTGACCTTCACAAGCCTTGAGGATAGGGGGATTCTATATGCCTTACCTATGTAGCCATTATGGAGAGGTATAAATTACATATGCATAATTATGTAAAGTACCTTCCTACTAATATATATTTTCAAGTTGACATTTGAAAATATATTCCACTTTTGTTATAACCTTGCCTCTTGTTAGTTCTTTTTGGCAATTATTTCTCTGTTTTTACATTTTAGAAGTTCTGAAGATTAAACTTGAAGTTTCACATATCAGATGACTAAAAATGACTGATTTTCCACGTGTGAACAGAATTTGATCACTGGGGGGCGGTGGTTGTTTTTATCATTTACTGAATTTCTATGAATATAGAAATTCCATGATCCTTTGCTAGGAATATAAAGTTTCAGAATGGCGGTGAGACCTCTCTCCGGATTAAGAAAAAGACGCAAACTGAAGCATGATCACTTTAAAATTTATATTACAAAACTGAACTTTATTCCCAGGGCGATGCGTCATATCCTATGCAGATCATTCCAGTTTCCAACTTTTTCTATGGACGATATCACCACACATTTTATTAAATCCACAAGAAATTTGTGGAAACATGCATGATGTCGTTTTTAATGTGAGGGAAAAGAATTTTGGAAGTGGGAGCTATTTAACATTTCTAAAACATGTTTTTTTACTTTTGCTATTCCCTTTTGACCTTCTTGAGGATGCATGTGGGTGTTAAATTGTTACCAAAGGGAGAGGCTGAGAACTAGCAGTGAGCCGCGCATACACAAAAACCCACTTTCCCACACACAGAAATTGGCTGCATTGCACTTCATGGAATGTGAATGGAAAAGATGCTGGGTGTTTTTGATCTTTGTAGCAAATCCAGCCAGTGTATATTCCACCCTCTTCTCCTCAAGAGCAAAATTGGGGAGGAGGGGTGGGAATGGAAAGACAGACTTTTAACCTATGCATATCCATGGGAGAATTTCCATAAGTAACAGGAAAAGAAAAGAAAGAAAGATAGTTTCTATTAAGTTAATACAATCGTTAAAAGTTTCATAGGCTAATCTAGGATCTCTAACATTCCTTATTCCAAGTGGGAAGACATATCATGGTGCAGTAGAAAGTGTATGAAGACTTCGAGTCAGAGGTTTAAATCACCATTCTTGCATTTACCATGTACTCTCTTGTGTGACTTTGGGGGAAACGCCTAACCCCTCTGGGCTTCACATTCCTTATCTGTAAAAGGAGGGGATTGAATTTAGATGACTCTTCTAGTTCTGAATCTATAACCCTATGAAGGAAATAAATTCTATTTTTCTCTGCCTTGAGCAATTTTTATGTGACAGGCACTATACCAAGTGTTGAAAATAGAAACACAGAAGTTAGATAGTCCCGCAAGAAGCCTACATTTTAATGGGGGAAATGACACATATGGAAAGGGAGATTATCTGGAAAATTACAAGAACAGTAAATTGATCTATAGGGATTCTATTGTCAGGACAATATTGTCAGCCTCTTTCCAAAACAAATGTATTGTTGTTGTTATTATTATTATTATTATTTTGCTTTTTTGGAGGGGGAAGGTGGGGCAATTGGGGTTAAGTGACTTGCCCAAGGTCACACAGCTAGTAAGTGTTAAATGTCTAAAGCCACATTTGAACTCAGGTTCTCCAGACTCCAGGGAGGGTGCTCTATTCATTTCGAGACCTAGCTGCCCCAATGTAGTGTTAATTTAATTGCTGCGTCTAGAAGAGGAGGTGGAAAACAGAAGATGATGTTTGGAGGGAAGGAGAAATTGAGAGGTGACAGATGGCAAGATGACCCCTTGTGGATAGCTGGGTGGGGTGGGAAGTCTAGTCTGGAGCTGACTAGATTTGGTGGACTGAGCTTAGATTTCCTTAGTAGATTTAAATAGCTCAATTTAGACCATGGGAGTTCCAAAGTTTCCTGGATTAACTACTCTGGACATGTGGCATGATTTCTGGAGATGTTGTCAAGTAGATCCTTCCTTTTGTCCATTAGTCTTGTGTAAAAGAAGAATTCTTGATGTTATATAATGTAGACACATTAGAGTATAATCTGTTTATCATCTCATTATTAAGTTGCTTTAGTCATATCTTATCCTCCCCTGTTTGGGGTTTTCTTAGCAAACATAATGAAATAATTTGCCATTTCCTTCTCCAAATCATTTTACAGATGAGGAAACTGAGGCCAATAGAGTTAAATGACCTGCCCAGGGTCACACAATTAATAAGTGTCTGAGGCCAGACAAACTCCAGAAGGCGGAACCTTCCTAACTCTAGGCTTGGAGCTCTATCCACTGCACCACCTAGCTAGACATCATATATAATACACAAACTTTAAAAGTGGAAAAGTTCTTGGAAATTATCTAGTCAAACCCATCTTCTAGATGAAGAAATTAAGCCTCATTCTCTAGTCTCTGCTAAGACTATTTTGAGAAACTAATTCATAATAAGGTATTAGTAGCTCACAATGCCTTAATGGGTTACTATAGCAAGATGATAATGATCCTTTTTGAGAATCAGCATAGAATAGTGTAAACAGTGCTAGATTTGGAGTCAGAGAATCTTGGTTCATATCTAGTCTCCACCACTTAATACCTATGTAATCAAATCCTTTTATTAAGAGGATTTGTTCTGTGAAGTTTGGATTCAGTCAGAGGGCAACACTTGAGCTACATGTTGCCTCAAGGCCTCTCAGACTCAGTTGCTCCTGTAATAAAATGAAGAGTTTGGATTAGAAGACCTCTAAGGTCCCTTTCATGCCTAAAATCATGATTTTATGAGTCAAATCCACGATCCTTACACTTGCATATCCCTTTATAACTACAAAGTGCTTAAAAATCATTATTTAATTTTGTCCTTACAACAATTCTGGAATACCAAGTATAGGTATTTTTTGTCCTCATTTTCTATATGAGGAAACTGAAGCCGTGTGAACAATATTCCAAGACAAGATTGTCTCCAGTCCTCTATGTATTACCATATGGAGAATGCAGGAGATTTTTCTCTTTCTCTGTCCAACTCAATTGGACCCCTCTTGGCCATCAATAATAATTTGCATGCTATGGGAGAAAAGTAACAGTATTAATTTGCCAAGTCTTAACCTTGATCAACCTCAGGCAAATTTCTAGCAGTTGTATTTGGCCTTTTTCTTCCCTTTCCATCATGCCTCTCAGCTGCCTAGGCTGTGTCTCATTTCTATAGGATTTTTTTCTTTCTTAGCAATTAGCCCATCAACACAAATTTATTAAAACTCTTACTATGTTCCATGCACTATGCTAGGGGCTGGAGTTACAGATTTAAAAATGAAACTTGCCCCTGTTGCCAAGAAGACTGTGTATTACTAGCTAACTAATTCCTCTCAGAAGAATATTGAGGCAGCTAGATGGTACAGTAGGTAGATTGCTATGACTGGATTCAGGAAGACCTGGGTTCAAATTAGGCTTCAAATCTTTTTTTCTTGTTTGGAAATGCTTGTTTTATTCCATAAATTAAATGCTTATTTTATTCCATAAATTATATATATATAAATATATATATAAAATATATTTTATATATATATTTAAATATATATATAGGCTTCAAATCTTTTTTTCTTGTTTGGAAATGCTTGTTTTATTCCATAAATTAAAAATAAAATAAATAATACGAAAAAAGAAAAATTAAAGGAAATGCTTCACTATGGAGTAAAATAGCTAATGTCCAGTGTTTTTAAATTTTATATGAACTGAATAAATGTGGAACTAAAAAAAAAATCTGGTTTCAGACATTTATTAGGTGTGTGACTGTGGGCAAGTCACTTAGATTCTGTTTCCCTTAGTTTCCTTATCTGTGAAATGGGAATAATAATAGTAAGTATCAAACTCCCAGGGTTATTATGGGGACCAAACAAGATAACCAATGTAAAATACTTAGCACAGTGTCTGGCACATAATGAGTGCTATATACATGTTATTCAGCAGCAGCTGATAAGGCTTAACTTCTCAAGAGCCTTTAGGACTTGAAGCAATACAAAAAGAAAGATGGGAGGATTAATAGGACAGAATCACAGAATCAGACCTGGAAAGGGACCTTCTCTTCATTTATTTATTTATTTTTAATTTATTTAAATTAATTTATTTATTTGTTTTGTTTCTAAAAAAATAATTTATTCATTTTATTCATTCATTTATTTATTTTTAATTTTTATTTTTAAAATTTATCTTTAGTTTTCAACATTCATTTCCACAATATTTTGAGTTACAATTTTTCTCCCCATCTTTTCTCTACCATCACCCCAAAATAGCAATTCTATTGAGTACCCCTTTCTCCAATCTGCCCTCTCTTATATCTATCCTTACCCATCCCCCCTCTGACTTTCTAGTAGGGCGAGATGGATTTCTATACCCCAGTGCCTGTATATTTTATTTCCCAATTGCATGTAATGTATATATATATATATATATATATATATATATATATATATATATATATATATATATAAAACATTTGATTTTAAAACTTTGATTTCTTGATTCTTTCCCTTCTTCCCTCATCACCCACCCCTACTGGGAGGAAAAGAGATTCAATATAGGTTATACATGTGTAGTTACACAAAACATTTCCATAGTGTGTGTATATATATATATATATATACTTTGACCCTGTCCCTTTACAAAAGTGTGTGCTTCTAACTACCCTCCCCCCCAATCTGCACTCCCTTCTATCATCTCCCCTCTTATCCCCTTCCCCCCTACTTTCCTGTAGGATAAGATACCCAATTTAGTGTGTGTTATTCCCTCCTTAAGCCAAATTCAGTGAGAATCAGGTTGTCCCATTCCCTTTTACCTTCCTGTTCTTCCCCTCCATTGTAACAATTTTCTCTTTTCTCTTTTATATGAGGTAATTTACCCTATTCTATCTCTCCCTATCTCCTCTCATTATATTCCTCTCTCACCTCTTAATTTTATTTTTAGATATCATCCCTTCCTATTCAATTGATCCTGCGCCTTCTATGTGTATTTGTACACACATATACACACTCACATATGTATTTATATACACATATATAGTCCCTTCATTTTACAGTGGAAGAACCTGAGGAACATGAAACTTAAATTTTTGTTGGTTTTGGTTGTTTGTTTGTTTTGGAGACAATAGTGGTTAGGTGACTTGTCCAGGGTCACACAGCAGATAAGTATCTAAAGCCACATTTGAGCTCAGGTTCTCCTGCCTCCAGGGCTAGCACTCTATCCACTGCACCATTGCAAAACCTGGAAAGAAACACTAATCCCTGGCTTTGAGAAGATACCTGATTCTTTATTTCTTAAATCGATTAGATCTGAAACAGTGTATACATGACAGGAAAATATCTCTTTAGGAAAAAAAAGTAAGGAAAAAAACACATACAAAAAATGAGTCAATGGTAATCAAGTGTGTGCCCAGATAGTCCATAAAGTACCAGACATCTGGCTATGCTCCTAACTGCTTCAAATCTTAAACTTTTGCTCAAATTAACCCAGTTAGTAAATGTGTAAAATGGGATCTGAACTCAGATCTGTCTTCCAGACACCAAACCTAAGTATTCTACTAGACCAGGTTTCCTCTTTAAATGGACCAATTCAATTTAATTCAACAAGCATTTTTAATGCCTTTTTTGTGATAGTTATTATGGTAGGCACTGGGAATTAAAGAAGAAAAAAAAAAGGAATTAGTCCCTGCCCTCAAGAACCTTACCTTCTACTGGGGAATCAGAGAAGGAAAGTAATTTGCCTAAGGCCACAGAGATAGGAAACAGAAGAGCTGAAGCTGAGCCCAGATCATCTGACTCTATGTACCCCTGCTACCACATTTCACATAGGAAACCTATTCTTAATGCCTCCTTTTCCTAAAACAACACAACCCACTTAGAGGCTATCTCTTGGGGTTCAATACCATCTTTGTACCATTCAGGATTCTACTGGTATTTAGCAGGGGTGGGAAGATATTAGATTATATGGGGCGAAAATATCTAGAACCATGAATGTGAGAAGGATGGGAGAGAAGAGTACATACAGACCCAAGGGTGAGAAAAGGGCCCATTGTTCTAAATACAAACCTTTATGACCTTGGACAATGCTTTGCACTTTAAGGCCAATGACCCTGGTAAACTTTTAAACCTGGAAAGAACTGCTGATCCCTGGCTTCGAGAAGATACCCAATTCTTTATTTCTTGAATCTATTACATCTGAGGCAGTGTATACATGACAGGAAAATATCTGTTTAGGAAGAAAATAAGAGCCAGTGTAGTCAAGCGTGTACATGGGTAGTTCATATGGTGCCAAACATCTGGCTATGTAAACCTTCCAACATCTAACCAACTTTTCAGCTTTTGTGTCTGGGGTTTTGGCATGCACAACCATAGCCTAGGTAATTCCAGTATGAGTTTGACCAGAAATCCAGATGTAACCCCCCTGCAAATCCAAAGGGGAAAGGAGAGGGTTCCATCAGCTGAATGTGAACCCTGGCAAGGAAATAGTGAAAAAGTCCTAAAAGTGATTTAAGAAAAGATGAAAGGGCCATTAAGCAACTGTGCAGGGTAATTTTTAAACTGCAAAATTGCACACTCCAGCATAGCCCTGCATAAATAGAATCCATAAAAGGAATGAACAGCTTGGGCATTGGACACTTTTCTGACTTTTCTTTTCCTACACCTGCAATGGCCTTTCCTCCCTATCCCCTCCCCCTCTTCTGCCTTCCCCACCTCTGCTTATTGAAATCCTTTTGATCCTGCAAGGCTCAGCTCAATTTCCATGTCCTTTTCCCTTAAGTGCTCCTTGAGCCTCCAACTGGAAATACTCTCTCCTTCTCTGGGCATCGTATAGCATTTTCTACATCTCCCACACACTTAACACATTTGAATTTGTTATATAGTTACTTATGTCTATTTCTTATCCCTTACTAGAATATAAGTTCTTTGAGGTCAGGGATTGTATCTTAGTTACTTTAGTATTTCTACCATGTCCTTGAATATATCAAGTATTTAATAAATATAAACTGAATTATATCCAACCCAATTCAAAGGAAGATCTGTTTGTGTATTTTCTATACTGGTTTTCTTTCTCTCGTTTCCTTTAAAAATAGAGAAGCTAAATAGAATTGGGGGGGGTCTTTAGAGTTCCCAGGGGCCAATTTCTAGTTCTCCCAACATTCTTTGTATTCCTATATATCCATCTTAGCAGGGGAGCTTTAAGGGCTACCTTGGAAGAGAAGAAAATATATCCTTAGGGAGCAAAGATTTTCTTTTTTACTTATTTGGAATAGTGCAGGAGAGGCCAAATGAATAGAGCAGTGGATAAAATCACAGAACTATAGAATATTTGAGCTGGAAGATGCCACCTCACATAGAACTTCAGAGCTGAAAGGACCTTAACAATCATTGAATCCAACACTTTCATTTTCCATACGAGGAAACACAGGCACAGAAAAATTAAATGACTTTCCCAAGGTCAAGATCACATAGTTTATGACAGATTTCACATTAAAAGTGAATTCTTCTTGTCTATTTCTCTTTCTACTACACACACACACATACACACACACTCATACACACATTGTCAATTGATTGGAAAGAGATATTTTGATGTGATTTCACTGGTATAGAGAGTTCTTGATGATGAAGCTCCTGTGAGAAGTCAGTTTGGCAGTTGTTTTGGAAGGTACAGTACTAGAGAATTGCTTTGAGCACTAAATGATTAAGAGACTTGGCCAAAGTCCCCACAGTAAGTAGGTGTCAGAGACTGGAACTCAGATCCCCTTGAATTCTAGATATAGTAGTCTGTTCATTGTACAGAAGATATTATATATGATTGGATGATTATGTAATGGCACAGCATTTGGATGGCATTGGTATTTAACATTTAGAAATTGTACTATCAGTATTCAAAGCCATCTCTATAGGCTGAGATTCTAGGCTCAGATTAAAATGATCAGGGACAAACATAAAAGCCCTGCTGCTGGGTTAAAAAAAAACAATTGTACAAGTACAGAAGGGATAGTTGGATGCTAGTCTAAGAGAAAAAAGATCTAGGAGTTTTACATACACCCAGGTTCAATATGAACAAAGAATTAGAGGCAGCTATTTAAAAATTAACACAATCTTAGATCCTCAATAGAAGTAGAATGACCAGATTATGGGATATAATACTTTCAGTGTGATCTTTTTTTTCTTTTCACCATTCAGGCTATATCTGGGACCCGTACTTTAAAAAGAATATTCCCGAATTAGGGGGTGATAATAATAGTGAAAGGTCTGGAACCATTTCATTTAAGGAATGATTAAAGAAAATGAGGGTATTGAAGCTAGAGAAAAGGAAGACTATGTTAGTGTAAATAGTTATCTTCTGTAAGTGCCATTTAGAATAAAAGGGCTTTAAAAGGGGTCAGAGATTTGGAGCTGGACAGAACTTTAGAGGTCATCAAGTCCAACTCCATCTTACAGATAGGGAAACTAAGGCTTACTGAGATCAAGTGACCCTGCCCAAGAGTATACAGCTAGCATTTGCCTCTGTATCTTGTTATTCAAAAAGAGGTTGAAATAGATGATTCATTCATTCAACAATGATTTATTTATATTATACAATATCTTGTATGTGTTATATTACATATAATATGACATGATATATTATATAATATAATGTAATATAACATAATATAATAATTAAGTTATATGTTATATATAGAACACTGTGCTAGGGAATATACATTCCTGAGATAAAATATTTTTTCTGAATGAATCATAGGTTCAGAGGTACAAGAGACTTGGGAGATCAATGAATATGGTCCTTTTATTTTGTAGGAAACTGAGGAAATTGAAACCTGAAGAGACTGGATGACTTTCTCAAGTCCATACATGTTGGTAGAGCCAACATTTAGATACTAGTGTTCTAATTCTGAATCTAGTCCTCTTTCTCCATACTACACTGCTCTGCCCTCATGTAGCTTACAATCTAAAGGAATAAAATACAAACATGCAAAAAAAAAGTCCTTTATGGTGTCTATGGCCAGTATCAAGCATGGTATAGAAGGCATTGAAAATTTCATGGAGAAAGTAGGATTTGAGCTGGACTTTAGATTAAGAAATCAGCAGGGAACAAAGGAAAACAGGAAAAGAATGAGAACCACCAGAGGTTTTAGAGACCAAGAATGTAAGCAGGGCAAATTATCAGTGGGGGAAGCAAGGGATTCTAGGATAGTAGTTAGCAAATCATTAAAATTATATGCTATGTGCTCAAGGCTTGATATGATGATAACTAGAGACAGGGAGATATAGACTAGGGAAATAGCCATGAAACTGCAAGCCATGTTAAAGGGTAGGTTAAGTGTGAGTGAGAAAGTGGGAGAAATGGAAGGATGGGAAATTGCCTTTGGGCTGATACAATTTCAGCATATGGTAATACCATGTTGGTATATGGCTAAAGTGGGGTAAAGGAGATTGTTTCACTAGCTACTGCCCAAGAATTCCTTAGATGGACTCATCAATATGAATATTTAAGTTCCCAAAGATGATATCATAGGGTCGACAAGAGAGGAAAATCATGAGTTAGCTGTTAATCACTGAGAAATTTGGGAGAGGGAATTTAAAAAGACAAGCCACAAGGATAGTAAAAGGGAAAGCCTAAATTAAAAAAGACTTTAAAGAATGCTGTTCATTGCTAGATCATAATGGAATAATGGTCTAGAAGTAGGATTAGGGAACAAGATTTTTATTACACCATTTTACATAGCGCAATATTTTTTTGTTTTATAGGGTTTTTTGTGTTTTGTGTGTGTGTGTGTGTGTGTGTGTGTGAATACATATGTTGAGTTACTGCTGAACTGTATGTATCTGAACCAAAATTTGACCTTTGACCTCATAATTCCAGATTCAGTATTCTTTCCACTTGTACCATGTTGTTTTTCTAGTACAATGAATATATTTGTTCTAGATTTCTTTAACAGTGCATAACTAAAAGCAATTGTAGAAACATTTCAAAGAGGCAAAATTTGTTTAACACAAGAAAAAACTTTCAAATGAACAAAGCTGTCCAACAGCATCATAAACCATCCCAGGGGCAATGAATTTCCCTTAACTTGAAGTATTTTAAATAACAGTCAGAGGGCCATCTGTTTGGGATGGCCCATGGAAAGGGACTCCATTGTATGGGAGATTAATTTTAAAATTCTGACTTCTGTTATTGTCTATTTTTAAGATGCTCTTGTAGCCATAGGCTATTATATGAAATCACTGGAAGAATATGGTAGTTGTAAAAAATGAACATGTTAATTTACAGAAATTTCCCATCTTTTCCTTGTTTTATGTTTCTTCACATTCATATAAGTTTTAAGAATGTTGTCTGTATTTTACCTTTCCCTAGGACTGTTAGGATGTCCCATTTTTAGACCTCTAGTCTAAGCATCCCTCATCAAGAAAGCACTTTTTCCTAATGACCACCTGAAATGATTTACTTATGGATTTGATAATGGAAACTCTGATATAGCCAATGTCATTAGAGTGAAAATCAAGGACATCATGCCAACTGATCTAGGTGTGTCCCAAGCAACCTTGGCCACAGGGTCTCATTAATCACAATATGTTTTCCATGGCAACAAATTACACATTCAATAAAGAGCAGTTGCTCTTAGCAAGAACAAAGCCCCAGAGCAGAAGGCAGAACATTCTTTCTGCTACTATTCCAAAATCCAAGTTCAACTAGAAAGAAATATAGTACAGCAAGAAAAAATTGTAACAGTCAAGTTTTTCTTAGGGAACCCTCTAGAAAGTAATTGAGGATGAAGGTGAAAAGCTGTGTTTATCCTGTACAATCTGTGTTACTAGAGGAAGTAGAGGAAGTAACAGTGGCCAGAGTCCTGGTGAATTTTGCCCTTCAAGTTTGGAATTTGGGGAATCAGAGTGATATACCTTGTGGAAGTGTCTCAACCTGACTCTAACATGGGAAAAAATAACACTGTCCCACTTGACTTCTAAGATTGGAATGTCTTCCCTTAATTCTATAAGCATTTATTCATGAAATGAATGTCACCATTATAGCAAGTTATCTCACTGTGGGTCTTTTCTTCGGGTTCCAAGATTTCAACCAAGTTAGTGAAGGGCATATGAAAAGCCCCCAAAGGATGAAACTTGAAGCCTATGTAGATCAAGGGGACTTGACTTAGTTTATCCTGTGACTCTTCCTTTTAAGGGTTTCCCCAATTTCCAAGTGATCCATGGTCCCACTATAAGAAAACAAATCAAATCTCTTCTTGGATCAACCATATCAAATAGGCATATTAAATATTGCAATCCCAATCATTTACTTCGCAACACAGAAGACCCTAACTTTGGGGATGGAAGAGGAAAAGGGTAGCAAAAGCGAAAGGGACTTCTATCACAGTCTCAAAATACTCTGAAGTGAATCCTCTTTTTCAATTGTGCTGTTCTCCTTCTCCCCCAACCACTAATGCCCATACAACACACACATATAGCTCATTATTGACAAGAAGATTAATGGGAAATATAGTTTTTTTTAACCACTTGGAAGGAGAGACTGAAGGATCATAGCATGTGAAAACTATATAGGATGGGGCCATTCCAGGAATTTTTGAGTCTCACAGAGAGAAAATGGGTCCCTGGGGGTACAGATGTTCCAGTGCCATTGCTAACACTTAGTCAACTCAAGTAAAGGCTATTGCTATCCAGGATTAGATATTGTCATGAGCATTTGGAATCTAATATGACCTCGTCTGGCTCACTGAACCATATAAAGAGTGATATGCCTAAGCAGAATTTTGTGGTTTCCATTACTGTTGTTGCTTTTGGGACCTGATGAATTTATTCCCTCTCCACTTTCTCCTTCTCTTCTCCATCAACACTGTGGCAAACTGCTATCATTTATCCTTGGGAGTTTCCCCTTTCTCTTTGAATGTATGGACGTTTGTAATGAAGTTTCACTAGATAAAAATAACCTTATTACCACTATATTCTGAGCAAACATTTGCTCTAAAGGATCAGAACACACAATGGAGAAGATTTAAAAGGAAAACCCATGGACTACTAAACCATAAGCCATTGAAGTTCTCTTTGGAGATACAAGTACAGAAGGAAACAAGATTTTATTAAGTGCCTATTGAATTCCAGGCACTGTGCAAAGCCCTTTACAAATGTTGTCTGATTTGATGCTTACAATAACCCTGACACAAAGAGAAGCTTCGTATGCCAGGCTCTTTACCATCATGATGCTGCTGCTTCAGTTATTTCTCCAGCATGGAATGTCTAACTCTCCCCTCCCACAATACATGAATTCTTCTCTTTCTCCCTAAATCCTATCCATCCTTTGAGACTAGTTCAGATCCAGCTCCTTCCAGAAAATTCTCCCTAATTATTCCAAACCACAATAACCTCTGCCATCCTTAATCTCTTCTTGATAGCATCATTATAACACAATATAGAGAACTTGATCATATGCTGGAGAAAATAACTATGAGGATACCTGAGTTCTGTCCCTGGCTGTGCCTCTAATGATCTGTGTAATCTCAGATAAGTCACTTCTGCCTCTCTGGGCCTCAGTTTTCTGTTCTGTTGTGGCAGCATAATAGTGAAGAGTTAAAGATATCTGTCCTTATATTCAGAGTCCATGAACTTGTTTTCTTTCAAAAGTTATTTCATAATTATGCCTCAATATACTTAATTGGTTTCCTTTGTAATCTACATCCTACACATTTTGTTTTATTAACTGAATATATTCTGAGAAGGGGTTCACAGTCTTCACCAGTCAGTTAATCAGAAATATTTATTATTAAGCATCTGCTGTCATGTCTGGCACTTTGTTAAGCACTGGAAGTACAAAAAGAGACAAAAGACAGTCCCTACCCCTAAGGAGCTTACAGTCTAATTGGGGAGAAAACAAGCAAATAGCTATAACAAGCAAACAAACTATATATATATATATACATATATATATATATACATATATATACATATATATATATATATGATAAATAGGAAATAATTAACAGGGAGAAGGTACTAAAATTAAGAATGGTTGGAAAAGGCTTCCTAAAGCAGGTAGGATTATAGTTGGGATTTAAATGGAGCCAGGGAAGCAAGGAAATGAGGAGGGAGAATATTGCAGCCATGAGCGACAGCAAGAGAAAATGCCCAAAGTAGAAAGATGGAAAGTCTTGTTCATGGAACAGCAAAGAGGCCAGCATTACTAAATTAAAGATGCTGGAACAGGGTAAGGTATAAGAAGACTGGAAAGGTGGAGGGCAGGGCTGGGTTGTGAAGAATTTTAAATGTCAAGCAGAGAATTTTGTATTTGATCCTGGAGGTGATAGGGAGCAGAGGATTTTATTTAATATGAAGGAGGGGAACTGTCACACCAAAAGAGGTTAAGAAATCCCACTTTAGAGTCAGAGAACTTTGAATCCTGGCTTTGTTACTTACTATGTGACCTTGGTTAAGGAGCTTTCTCTGGGCCTCAGTTTCCTTATATATAAAAAGAAGGCATAAATAATTTCTCAGGTCCTTTCCAGTTCTCAGATGTTATGACTATATTGTTCTCTGATTAATTTATATTTGTATATCTTATTCTCCAACAAAAATATTAGCTACTTGGGTCAAGGACTATGTCTTATACAATTCTTATATCCTCATAATGTCTGATCTTATTCATATAACCCAGTTTGTGACTATTACTAGCAAAAGGCTTTGTTTGAAGCTTGTAACAGTTCTTTCTTCCAAATTGGGATCCCTTTCCCCCACCTCCCCATACTGGATAAGGGGGAATCTTAGTCTTTTACAAAGGTGTAAGAATGACTATCTGTGCAAATTGGATTTTTAAAAAGCCTTGTAACAAAAAGGGATTAAAAAATGAGATTTCATCATTTGACCCAATACGCAGCTGACAAAAATTATTTTTAGTTTTTGGCAAGTAGGAAAGTACTTATTTACAAGCCTGATCTGGACCCTTGTAAAGCTGAAGCCCACTCACCATTTCCATCCTTTGGACCAAAGGAAAAGATATCTAATTCCCTTTCAATGTACTATTGTTGCCACCTGCTGTGTCTAAATAGAAGTTAAATGAGGATAGAATCCTAGGTACAGGGAGTCTGAAGGGACCTCAGTGCTCAGCTAGTCCCTAATTTTGTGGTAGAGGATGTTGAGGATCAGTCAGGTGAAGTGACTTGCAAATGATTCATTATGGAAGGGGGTCTACCTACCTCCCAAGGTTGCTGTTAGTAAAGTACTTTGTAAACTCTAAAGCCCTTTACAAATGTGAAATGCTATTATTGTTCTCTTGTTACGACAAATGCACATTGCCTTGCTTAATAAAATCTGGGTGCCCCTCATAAGATTCAGGATCAAGTTTTCTTTGCCTATTTTTATAGGGTTACTTTGAGAATCAAATGAGGTCATGTAATGTGAACATACTTTGCAATTTGTAAATTACTCATTAAATATTATTGTTGTTGTTAATACTAATATTTTTATTATACCCTTCAATAATCATTCAGTATATACATGTAAAAATTTCTATTACCTCCCTCTCTTTTTAACAAAGTTGGGGTATAAAGCATAGCATTTACTGGTCAGATATAACGGACATGTTGGCTAGTTTTTCTGGAAACCATCCCCTCTTCTCTTCCTCCTCCTCCTCTTCTTTCTTCCTTCTCCTCCCTGTTCCTCCTCTTTCCCTATTATTTATTGTAAGGAATGGATAGCTAGGAGGGTGATAAATATATAGGGTAATGAAGATGGTGTTAAAACAATAGGTATCAGTAGATTTTTTTTTTAAAAGAAAATTCCTGGACTAGACTCTTGAGTAGTAGAAAAATGTGAAAGATATAGTCCCTGCCTTCAAGAAGCTTACAGTCTCATCTAGAAGCCAGCATTACTGCTAAGAGTCCTAGACCCCCCAGGTCTTGTAATGGATTTCACCAGTGCAGACAAAACCTTGAGTTGTTTAAGCTCTCTGGGATAACAAAAGGAAAAGTCATTCAAAGGGAAGAGGAGAAAGAAGAAAGAGATGAAGGGGGGGAAATGTCGAGAGTGGAATGAATACGTATACAACAAAACACCTCTTGGCCATGGCATGTTAGAAATATGATAAAGAAATAAGAAGAAAAATGCAGAAGAAACAGATGTAGCTGCCAGAAGTTAAATACACATCTGTTAAGGATGCTCTTCTCATATGCAGGGTCAGAAAAATATGTACAAATGTAGCACGTTGCTGATTGACAGAAACACCTCAGTTCTGGGGCTAGGAATTTTGTTTTCTTGACAGCGCTTTGTTTTAAGGCTGGAGGCAGAGAAATGTCTTATGCATGTCCTTAAGCTGGAAGGCCCTTTGTTCAGGATACTTATACCATTTGCAGATAATGATGTGCATAGCAGTTTCAGCTGTCTGCATATGCATTTTTATGTTTTTTTATGACAGCTTTGCGTACTGAACTAAAAGGCCATTTAGAACTGTCAGGAACTGACAAGCATTACCCTTTACATTTACAATTCTGTTAGCGCACACTGTCAGGTGGGCTCACCAGACTGCAGACATGTGATTTCCTTTGAAACCTATGTATGACTTTAATTTAATACAGCAGAGAGAGAGAGCGAGAGAGACAGAGAGAGAGAGAGAGAGAGAGAGAGAGAGAGAGAGAGAGAGAGAGAGAGAACCTTATTAAGCATTCTTTTTCCATTTATCTTTTCCTTTTTTCCCCTTTGCTTTTATAGGGCTCTTCTTTCTCTTTTTCCTTTCTTCATCCTTTTCTTCTCTCCCTTACTCTTTCTCAAGCTCTTTGTCTGCTTTTTCTTCTTTTCAGGATCTTTAATGGCAGTGAAGGGAGAAAACCAGGCTAGGGTAATGACAATTACCTGTCTGAACCCAGCCCATCCCTCTTTCCTCCTTTGCTACTAGACTGGAATTAATTTTCAGTTAAGTCAATTAAAAAGGATTTCTATTCCATGTAGCAACATATTCGAGCACAAGAATATACTTGTTCTGTCATCTGTGTGATTGGGGCATATCTCCTTTTAATCCCCACCCCAAAATAGATTTAATTAACCCAGCTAATGCCTGCTTGGTCTTTATTGCCATTGTCACCAACCATCCTACAACTCCTTCTTAATGTGCCCCTTTCTTTCCCTCAAAACAACTCACATCAACCAATTGGATGGCTTATTTGTTCTTTCATTCTTTTATACATTCATTCATTTAGAAAACAATAAATGGTTTCTAAATGCAAGGCATCATGTTTAGCACTTTGGAGGATCCACAAGATATGTATGACATGGTTCCTGTCTGCCAGGAACCTACAGTCCTGTTGGAGGAAATGAAACACACAAGTGAACAGTGTGAGGAAATATATGACTGAGTGCCATACACAGCAAGATCTGTAGGGCATCAAAGAGGCAGTTATGGTGTAGTGGAGAGGACACTGGGCAAAGAATCTGGAACCTTGGGCTCAATGGCTAGTGCTGCTTTGTGATACAGAGGATGCCCTTTCACTCCAGTCTCTCTATGAAACAAGGCAGTAAGACGAGATGCTAACTTGACCATTCTATGGTCCTGTTTACAATAAACTCACTACTTGAACTGAAAGAAGGCTTGAGTGGTCGAATTTTTTCCAGGCAGGTGGGTCTCTAATTAGATCCCAAAGAAGGAGTACAATTTGGATGAGCTGAGAAGAGAGCAAGGTCTCCTTGACTGGGGGATGGAGAAGGGATGAGAAGACTTGAATAATGGCTCTAGAATGACTCTTTGGAGGCAGATTTGGGAAATTGACTTCTGTATACAGATTCCAGAGACCCATGAATCATGGTACATACAGTTAAAAGACAATTGGACAAGTCCAGTCAGAGGAAAACCTGGGTTGAAATCCTAGCTCTATCATCTACTTCTTGTGTGACCTGGGGAGGGTTACATAATCTTTCTAACTTCATAATGTGAATTACCTCCTTTATGGCTCAATTGCTTTATCTATTAATGAGAGAGAGAGGGAGAGAGAGACAGAGAGAGACGGAAAGAGAGACAGAGAAAGACAGAGACAGAGAGACACCGAAGGAGAAAGAGACAGAACTGGATTAGACGATCACTAAGATACCTTCTAAAAAGCATCGAAATTTATGAACATAAATTAAACATAAAATATAATTATGTTCAAACAGTAATAAGGACTAATGTTATTTCTTCTCTTTTCCCTTCAGTCATGTCCAATTCTTCATGACCCCATTTGGGGTTTTCTTGGCAGAGATACTAGAGTGGTTTGTCATTTTTTTCTCTAACTCATTTTACAGATGAGGAAACTGAGGTAAACAGGGTTAAGTGACTTTCCCAGGGCCACACAGCTAGTAAATGTCTGAGGCCATATTTGAACTCAGGAGGATGAGTCTTCCTGACTTCAGGCCCAGCACTCTATTCACCACATCACCCAGCTTCCTCTCCCTTCAGGGCTCTAACAGGTAATATTAGGAAGAGAAAAGGGATATGAAGACACATTGCAATGTCCTGGGTTGGCATGGAGATTTCTCTCTTTTCCTCAATGTCTTGCCCCTGATTTGTAAGTTAGGAATTGTTCAGACCCTAAGAGGATTCATCAGGTGCCATCTTCTCTCCGGTTCCCATCTCTATCTTTTGAATTCCCTCACTTTTGTCAAGGTTCAACTTAGATGTCATTTCCTCCATGTAACTTCTTGGTTACAGAAATTATTTCTGCCCCACTCCAGATGAATACATTCCTTCACTCTTAAAATTTCTTTTCACATTTTTCCTAGGTATCTCTTTTGCAATAATCTCCCTTTCCCTGATACCATAGTTATGTGTGCACACATCTTCCCCTACTAGAATTGTAAGTTCCTTGAAGGCAGGACTTTTGATAGCTTTATCTTTGTATCCTCAAGGCTTAGCACACTGCTTGCAAAAATATATGAGGCTTTTATTAAATGTCTCTTGAATTCAGCAGGGAATGGAATTCATCTTTCCCTCCTCCCCCTTACCAAAGAAATCTTTCCCTGGACTAGAATACTCTTGCATAGACTACACTCCCTAGTTAACATTCCTAGATTGTCATAGAAATAGGGTCACTATATGTACATTCCAAGTAGATGGTCATTATGTGCCCATTATAAGTCATGATTTGCCCAGGGTCATACAGCTAGCTAGTAATTGTCTGAGGTTGGATTTGACTGGCAGAGCAATTTAAAAAATACAGGAATCTTTTTCCCATCAAGGTGCCTTCATGGTGCCTGACATTTTACCATTAAGATTCATTGCTTTGGGATAGCCATTGCCATCTCCAGGTGATCCCCTCTTTTTTTAAACACATAGCATATAAAGTCTCTTGGTCTTTTGAAGGAGGGTAACATTTTAGTCTCAAATAACATAATACAAATTATTTTCCCTGCTTTCTACCCTGTCAGGAGGAGCTGAATGAGGACATTGGGCAGCTGGTAGAGGGTGGCACATAAGGGTAGTGAGAGGAGGGAGAGGAGGGAATAAGCATTTATTAAACATCTGTTATGATCCAGGCACTGTGGCTCTTTAAAATATTATCTCATTTAATCCTCAAAACAACCCTGGCAGGTGGGTGCTACTATTATCCTCATTTTATAGTTGAGGAAACTGAGGCAGACAGAAGTTAAGTGACTTGACTAGGATGATACAACTAGTATATGATTGAGGGTGGATTTGAACACAGATCTTCTGGACTCAAGGCCCTGCTCTCTATCCATTGCACTATCTAGCATGTCATTCAAAGAATAAATGGGGAATGTTTAGCCTGGGAAATAGAAACTTTAACGGGGAAAAATAGCTGTCTTCAAATACTTGAAAGACTGTCATGTGGGAGACTAGGTTTGCTTAGGCACAGAGACAGCAGAAAGATTTGTGGGTGGTCGTTGCAGGGATTTAATTTAATGCAAGGCAAGGGTTCTTAATCTGGGCTCCACAGACCCCTTGACTTCAGGGAGTCTCTTAACTTACAATTTTTATTATTTTGATAACTGTGTTTCAGTATCATTGTTTTCTTTCTAGTCTTACATATTTTGTTTTGTTGCATTTAAAAGCACTGTTATGAGAAGGGACTCACAGACTTCACCAGACTAGAAGGGGTCCACAGCACACAAAAAAGGTTGAGAATCCCTGATATAAGGTGGGGAAAAGGCTCTGTAACATTTAAAACTGTCCAAGAATAGACTGAGCAACTTTGGGAGGATATAGATGCCTGAATACAAAAGGGCCTTCAAGGAGAGGCTGGGTGACCACTCAGAGGAGAATCTTGTTGAGGGGCAGACTGGTTGAAATAACTTCATTCCAAGCTTCAAATTCAGAGACTCTGTGGGTCATAAGCTCGAGGACAGTCAGAGGTTAGCCTCTGGATTCTAACTGTGCATTTAAGCAGTTCTGCCTTTGCCTACCCTGCTGCAAACACAAGCTGGTAAATGGGAGAAAAAAAAATCTATACAGAGTAATCCCCCTTCCCACCCCCTCCTCCTTCTCCTTTTCCCGTGTCACTAACCTGTAATACCCTGCGGGGACCAATTACAGTATTCTAATGAAGGCAGTTTCCAATAACTCCATTTAAAGGATTTGCTTACTGTCCTCATCCACACTCTGACCGACACAACCTCATCTCAAATTACACTTCCCAGCAATGAAGCCAACCTGGTGCACACTGACTGGCTGTTTATCTCCCCATGATTTCTCCAGAGCTGAGGAGGCAGGAGAAACCAGGGGCTGTGGCAATGACTCCATGCTCTCTCCTGCTTATAGCGCACAAAGGATTGTGGTATCCCCCCACACTCTGAGGTGGAAAACCAGCTGTGTTCTTGGTTCCCACTAAACAGGCTTTACCTGCTTGAAACACAGTACCCTAACCCCCAAAAGAAAACAAAACTTTAATGAAAAGGCACCTGAGAATATTCCTTCCTGACCAAAGGATGTTTGTTTCAGTAAGGTATAGACTGTTGAAAATAAAACTATTAGAAGAAAACTGATCTAGTCAATCAATGTTATAACTTCCTTCTTCGGTCAGTTTCTGTCCATTGCTCTGGTTCTGTTTCTCTTCCCAGAGTTGACTGAACTCTTATGGGGGCTCTTTGCCTCAACCCTTGCAGAAACCAGCACTAGGCTTAGTTCTGATTGATTGTGGGTTCTCCCCCAATTCTCTCTGGGTAACCTTGGGAAAGAGATGCTCTTTGTGGACTTGATTTCCTCACCTCAGAAACAGGGATAACAATGTCTTCTCTGCCTAGGCTACCTCAGGATACCTAGGCTATCACTTGGGATAATGCGTAGGAAATATATATTCAAATTTATAAATATATATTTACAAAAACAAAGTTTTATTACTGTTGTTCTTCCACTAAATTCCTGTTAGATGCCTCATTGGTGTGTGTATTTTTGCAGGGGAGACAGTTATAGGAAATGTGGTTCTGGATCTGATCCAGTCCCTTCATGAAGGGGCCAGGCTTAAAGGGGCAAGCAAAGAGCTTCTATTAGTTATGGTGAATTCTGAAGCACATCAATAAGAATGCTTCAAGGATAAATGATGTTATTGTTTTGGGGCTTCTTTCCTCCACCGCAGATTATAATCCCTTTGTGATAAATCACATGGTTAAGCAAGCTACTGTAAGTACACACCAGTACATGGTTAAATGAGCTATTGTAGCCCAAAACCATCACCTGGTAGCCTCCCTCTTTGATAATGTGGGGTGGGGGCAGTGACCCTGGGTTCTGGAAGGCCATTCTAGCCCTGGAAGGTACTATCAAGTTGGAAAGGCTTCAAGTACAACTATAGTAGCTGTAACATAGACACTATGATTGTATGTGTCATTTGAGGACCTACCTAGGTTATAGAGGCAGAATAGAATCATGGGAAAGAGTGTTGGGCTTGGAGACAGGACTACCTGAATTCAATCCTGCCTCAGACACTTACCAGATATATGATGATGGTTTAATTATTTGACTGTTCTCAGCCTCAGTTTCCTTATAGGTAAAATAAGGATAATAATATCATCTATATCCCAGGACTGTTGTTAGGCTCAGATGGGATAACCAATTGTATGTAGATAAAGTGCTCTGCCAACATTGAAGGACCATATCAATATCAGCCATTATTAAATACAGAGGAAGCTAATGACCAGGGCATGTTTATCTGGTGATATATATGTGTGTGTTTGTGTGTGTGTGATACAGTAATTATCCATATATGCACACACACATTTGTGTGTGTATGCATACATACACATAAAATTGGGCCTTAGCAATTTAGAGAAATGGTAGTAATTCTGATGGCTCTGCTGTTTCCAATGTTCCTTTTGCTTCCCTCCAGGAATGTTTAGGGGAACACACTCTGTAAGAGGTTGTTACCTTGTGTATAAGTATGGTCAATGATTACATTAGGGTCCTAGAATTTTTAATTTGCATGTATATGGATTTATATGTGTACCTACCCCAGTTGAGAGATGATTATATAAGGTTCCATATAAAGGATGATGTGGGTCTGCACTATTTTAGTAAGTTGTAAGTGGGGGAAAAGGGACAGATGAAAGAGATATTATGGAGATAGAATTGATCAAACTTGGCAGCTGATTAGAAATGTGAGGTGAAGAAGAGGGAAGAATGAAGAGTGACAATAGGGCTCCCAACCTGGGTAACTGAGAGGATGAAGTGGCTTTAAAAACATAAGGAAGCAAGGAGGAGATGATGGTTTGGGGGTAAAAAAAGTTAAGTTCCATTTTGGACACGTTGAGTTTGAGATGATAATGGGAAATCCAAGTGGAGATATTCAGTAGACAGTGGGGCAAAGAGAAAACGTGGAAAATGAGCCTGTCTAGAAAAGAGGGTTTGTTCTGGAGAAGGACAAGGCATGAAATTAAGAGAAGAGCCACATTTCTTACAAATAGAATAGCCCAAAAAGTTCTACCCACGAGGTGGATTATGTGAGAGTCTTATTAAGGGAGCTTTCTCTGTCTTTTGGAATCTGGAACTCTGGCTAGGCTGTGGAAGGGGAAGAGGAGACATCAGTGTTGATGAATCTGTGTTTAAAGACCAGACATCCACAGAGCAAGTAGCATAATGGAGACACTGACTGGTTGTGGCTCCAAAATTATGCCAATATCGCTCACTAATTCTGCAGTTTGTTGGTGGGAATGGGGATGAGAGGAATGTCCAGACACAGAAATGATACAGGAAGGGGCTCCATGCTCAGTTATTTTTTATTTGGTGCCTCACAAGTTTAAACGTAAAAGACAGCAAGAACTTATTGTTTTGGTTTGTTTTTTTTTTTTTTAATCTCCTCTTTGGTACTCTGGGAAGCTTCTATGCTGCCAGGCAGATAATAGAGGAGAGAGGGAAAGAGAGACAGAGACAGAGACACAGAGAGAGACAGACAAAAGCAGACAGAGACAGAGAGACAGAGACAGAGAGACAGAGACAGAGAGACATAGAGATGCTACTGTTTTTCTTAATTAATTAAACAAATGCTTTATTAACTTCTGGTTTACATCATTCATTTCTGCCAGATTTTGAGTTACAATTTTTCCCCATTTTTCCCCTACCCACCATCCCAGAATAGCAGTCCCACAAGATATCCCTTCCTCCAATCTGCTCTCTCCCATATCTTCTCCCATAACCCCTTCAACTTTTCCATTAGAGCAAGGTGAATCTCTGTGCCCCAATGCCTGTACATCTTATCTCCCAATTACATGCAAAAGAGTATTGATAATAGTATTTATATATATTTGAAACATTTAATTTTAAGACCTCGACTTTCAGATCCATTCCCTTCCTCCCTTGCCACCCATTCCCTCTGGGAAGATAAGTAATTAAGTATATGTTGCACATGTCTAGCTATGCAAAATATTACCATAGTAGATATATTGGACAAGGCTGCTTATAATTCCCTCCCACCCATCCCACCCCCCACCTGGTTCATTCCCTACTTGATCCTGTCCCTCTTTTATAGTGGGTACTTCCAACCTCCCCTCCCCCAAGAACACCTTCCCATCCATCATCCCTCCTCTCATCCCCCTTCCCCCTATTCTGCTGCAGGGTGAGATATCTATTTAGTATGTATGTCATTCTCTCCCTGAACCAAATTCAATGAGAATGTGGTTTTGCCTTTTTGCCTTCCTATTCTTCCCTTCCCCTGAAGCCACTTCCCCTTGCTTCTTCTACATGAGATAGTTTACCCTACCCTGTTTCTCCCCATCTCCTCTTGCCACTTTCCTCTCTCACCTCATAATTTCACCCCTTGAGTATCCTCCCTTCCCAACAAATTCAACCTATGCCCTCTCTCCATGTATAACTGTAAATATATATACACACATTCACATATGTATTCATATGATCATACACCCTTCTTCCATTATTTTCATACTGAGAAAGGTTTCATCAGTCACAGTTATTGTTTTTCCATATAGGAATGTAAATAGGTCAACTTTGATAAGTTCCTTTTGATTTCTTTTCCCTGATTACCTTCTCAGGCATCTTTTGCTTCTTGTGTCTGGATGTCAAATTTTCTATTCAACTCTAGTGTTTTCCTCCAGAATGCTTGAAAGTCCTCTATTCCACTAAATGACCATATTTTCCCCTGAAACAAAGTACTCAGTTTTGCTGGGTAGGTGACCCTTGGGTTCAGTCCCAGCTCTTTTGCCCTCTGGAATATCATATTCCATGCCCTTCGATCCCTCAGTGTAGAAGCTGCCAGATCCTGTGCTATTCTGATTGTGTTTCCACAATATTGAAATTGTTTCTTCCTGACTGCTTGTAGTATTTTTCTCCTTGATCTGTGGATTCTGGAACCTGGCTATAATATTCCTGGGAGTTTTCTTTTTAGGATGTTTTTCAGGAGGTGATTGGTGGATTCTTTCAACCTCTATTTCCCCCACTGGGTCTAAAACATCAGGGCAATTTTCCTTGAGAATTTCTTGAAGGGTGATTTCTAGGTTCTTTCTTTGATCATGGCTTTCAGGTAGTCCAATAATTTTTAAATTGTCTCTCCTGGATCTATTTTCCAGGTCAGTGGTTTTTCCCATGAGATATTTCACATTGCCTTCTAATCTTTCATTTGTTTGGATCTGCTTAACAGCATTTTGATTTCTCATAAAGTCACTAGCTTCCATTTGCTCCAGTCTAACTCTGAAGGAATGAATCTCCTCAGTGAGCTTTTGAGATTCTTTTTCCATCTGGCAAATTCGACTTTTTAAGGCATTCTTCTCCTCATTGCCTTTCTGAGCCTCTTTTGCCATTTGAGTTAGTATATTTTTTAAGGTGTTATTTTCCTCAGTCAGGCTGTTGACTGTCATTTCATACTTTTCTTGCATCTTTTTCATTTCTCTTCCCAAATTTTCCCCACTTCTCTTATCTGCTTCTTAAGGTCCTCTATGGCCTGTAGCCAGCTTGTATTTTCATTTGGGGCTTTTGGTGCAGGAGTTCTGACCTCACAGTCCTCCTCCATGCTTTGAGCCTCTTTGCCCCTAAAATAGGAGTCCAATGTTGAACTTTTCTGTTTATTTTGTTTCATTTGCCTAGCCATGTTGCCACTTAATTACTTGATTTTGGGGCTTGTTGCCACAGTAGGACTCTGCCACCAGACAGGGGAGCTTCCACCCAAATGTGGGGTCTTCACAACTTCTGCCCGTTGGGTGGCCTCTGTAAAGCCTCCATCCAGTCTGGCAAATTGGATACCCACCCCAAACTTCCCTCTCAGACCACAATCCAGATCCAGGCAGTTTAAAGCAAAAGCGATTAACCCCCAGACTGATTGCTGGATCTCTCTACAGTTCGCAGACCAGGAGCTAGAGCCACTGCTGATGCTGCAAAATGGCTTCTGTGCTGCAGTTTCTTCAGCAGCTTTTCGCCCCCAGGGGAGGAAGCCATGAGTTCCCCAAATACTGGTCCCAAAGTCCATAGGGCACTAACCTCTCATTTTGTCCTAGGCATATCTGTGCTGATAATTCTGGAATCACAACAATTGCTGGTGTTCTGGGGTCCCTCCAGCCGGCTGAAGGCCCGGCCACCCTGGGGCTAAAACCTCGCACCTGGGCTCTGAGCACTGCTCTGTTGGTTCCCATCGCACTGTGCTGCCTGCTCTCAGAGTGCTGCGCTGGCTGCTCCCTGCAGGGCTACTGGGCTGTCCTCAGCAGGAGGTTAGCTTCTCTGTGCTGTTCTGTGGGTGCTGTGGCTCCAGAAGTTGTTCGGAGTCCCCTTTCACATTGTTTGAAATTTGTGTGGGGCAGAGCACATTGGAAATGTTGTTTCTACTCCGCCATCTTGGTTCCACCCCACTACTGTTTTTCTTATGCCTAGTGTGTGTGTGTGTGTCTGGAGGTGGGGTGAGGAGGAAGTTGATTGGTGGGACCCTCATCATTTACTATAGTGAGTAGAGATATTTTAATGTTGGCCTTCTGTATAAATGGAAGTAGTAACTACCTCATCCCTTATTCAGACCTTGACAATACTGTGTAAATGAGCACTGGTATTAATGAATAACCCTTGACATTCTTGGCAGCCACATAACAAGTAACAGTGTGACTTAGGGAGTGAATTCCACCCCCTCTTCAATGCTCTGACACCGAACACACACACACACACACACACACACACACACACACACACAGACACACACACACTGAGAAATGAACATGATAGAGTGGAAAGATAATGGGATCTGAAGCCAGAGATTCTGAATTCAAATCTCTCTACTAATGATTGATATGTTGACAAGACACTTAGCCTTTCCTGGGTCTTAGTTTCCTCATGTTAGAGATTAAACAATTGGTCATGTCTTTATGTAGAAGTCCCCATTCTGTGTCTGAGTAATGTTGGGATCTCAGATTGATATCCTGGAGAGAAGACCCAAGCCTTTTTGGATCACAGATTTCTGATCTATGGCTATGCTAACACAAGATCAGCCTCTGAGGATCCTTGACCCCACAACTGCTCATCCATACAATAGGATCTTATTCTCCTAATGTCCGGGGAAGGGTGGTGGTTTGGAGGAAGGGCAAGGGCACACTGAATCATTAGACATCAACATACATTAAGGACCTATACTTTTTTTTTTTCAGTCGGAGAACCCTTCTGACATTACAGGTCACAATCCTTCTAGTCCTGTGGCCAAAAATTCATTATTTTGTAGCCCACTGGTGGATGAGATATTTACAAATTTATCAGCCTGGTCCTTGGATACCAAGAGGACAGCCAGATGGCACAGTGTTGAGCCTGAAGTCGGGGAAAGCTGAGTTAATCTGACCTTAGACACTTACTAGCTCTGAGACTGTGGGCAAGTCACATAACCTTTATCTGCCTTTGTTTCTTCATCTGTAATAGAAGGATAATCATATTACTTACTTCCCAGGGTTGTTGTGACAATAAAATGGAATAATATTTGTAAAGTTCTTTGCAAACCTTAAAGTATATGTATATCTATCTACACACACATATACACACACATGCTAGTTATTATTAATATTATTAACAGACATGCAGGCCATCACAGGGACCATACTGGAAGCTTTTTCAGCTTGGTAAGCCCTACTATGGGTCCTACCAAGAAATGGTCTTTTCTAGCTCCCCAAGTAGGCTCTTCTGTGATCCAGCTGCTCTCACTCACCTGCTACATCCTAAATATATCCCTTGGAGAGGATGCCACTTGCCTGGGTTGCCAAAATTCCCAAGAAGTTGTCCCTAGCATTAAGGAGTCTTTAAACAAATCTATTAACAACTCAAATTATTTTGTCAGTTTGGCATTGTCAACTAGCCAGACTGTAAAGAAGTAGGAGTTGGACTAGTTAAGGGTGGGTGGGGTAGAAAGTTAGAAGGCTAACTTTCTGGTTCATGAAGACACCCAGTGATTCATGATGCCTCTGGGCTCCTCAGGGGCCTCTATTTTGTTGTTCTCCTGCTCCTGCCCAACATTTATAGCATCTCTTCCTTTCCCTGGAGCAATGATGGAGTAGTGGATAGAAAAAGGATACAGGAAGCCTTGGATTCAAATAACATCTTAAACACATTAGGCATATGAACTTGGTCAATTCACAATTTCTCTATGCCCCACTTTCTTCTGTTGTTAAATTGGGGGATGTGGGGCTAGACTCAATGGCCTCTAAAGCTCCTTCTAATCGTAAATCTATGATTCCACAACCACCTAATATTAACTCTTCTTGTCCTACCTCTTATGCCCAGATATACTTTCTGCTATGGCTAACCTTGATAACTGATTTATTAAATAATCCACAATGAAGTCTGTTAATGGACGAGGATCAAACCAATGCCTTACCCTTTCCAGGTAACAAAGAAGCAATTCTAATGATGAGGAGAATAAATTTCTGTCTCAGGGTACTATTCCTACCATCTACTGGCAGTATCATATTGAAAACACTGGACTTTAGTCAAGAGACTTGGGTTCGTACCCTGGTTCCACCATTTTCTAGCTCCATGATTTTTTAGCTTTATCTCTCTGAACCTACCCATAAAACAGGATGAGGTTAACATATGAACAGAAAGTCAGAAAGTCAAACTCCAAGTCAAGAAGACCCAGGTTCAAGTCTGTCCTCTGATATATTAATCAATCGATTTATTAAGTGCCTATTATGTGTATATTAATGCTAGGCAAGTCACTTAACCTCTCAGTGCCAAAGACAATTCTCTATGACTATAGGTTCCAGAACAGGTGACCACCTGAATTGGTAGAGGGACCTTCCTCATCTGGGAAGTCAGGAGTGAGGTTTAAAAAGCAGGACTGATAAGACTTATATTACCTGCCTCATAAGATTGCAGTGAGAAAAGTACTCTGAAAGAAAATGGTAGAAATATGAGTAAGTGTTGTCAGCACTCAAATTTGATTGGGGGCAGGGACAGGGTGGATTCTTGGAGGACTTAAGAAAAACCTATTTCTCTTGCAATTCACAGAGAAAAATGGCCCATATTCTTCTGGGGACAGATGCCAGCATGTTTCCTTGGTTCTGCCTGGGAAGTGTGAACAATAGCCTAGTAGTGTCAGGAGAGGGTGCTCTGCAGCACAGATTGGTCCAATTTGGAGATAGAGATAGAGCTCCCCACCTGGAGATCAATGTGCCCACCCCCCTCCCCCAAGAGGGAAATGCAAATGGAAGCTATATACAGCAAGAAAGCATGAAACTCTCAGAGGACAAGCACTGACTTTTAAAAACTTGTGTTCCATAGCACAGAGCTTTGCTTCACACCCAACAGGTAAGGAATTGAGGCATTCATGATGCTATTATATGATGCTATTACATGATGTATTACATGATGCTATCATATGATGTAATTCTCTCTACCTATACAGATTGTAGCCTCTCTCTACCTTAACAGATTATTTTTATAAATTGCTCTGACTGGAAATAAAAACAAGCAAACAAAGAATAATATCTGTCATCTGACACCCAAACCTCTTGTGGTGAGCCTTTCTGCATTTGGCTAGGTTAATCTTTGAAAGACCAGGTCAGGGTCATGTTCAAAGACTATCTCATTAGGAGAGACCTACCAAGGCATATGATCTGCTGGCACAGAATTCAGGAGCCCATGATTACCTCCTCACCACCATGAGACCACGCAAAGAAAGCACAGTGAGTGGACAGCACTTTGGAGCTGAAATCAAAGGACCCATGTTGGAATGGTGACTCTCTAGACTTCCATTCATTCTTTTGTAAAATGGAGGGACTGGCCTAAAAGCCCTCAAAGATCCCTTCCAGTTCTATTCCTACTGAATCATACTTAGTAGAGTTAAGAGTTAGAATCTCTCCCTCCCTCCCTTAACCTCTCTCTCTCTCTCTCTCTCTCTCTCTCTCTCTCTCTCTCTCTCTCTCTCTCACTCTCTCTCCCTCTCCCTTCCTCCTCCCCCCATCTATAGAGAGATATACTTTATTTTTTTAAGTGGTGCTACCACTAATGGTTCTGCTGTTTCCAATTTCCCTTTTGCTTCCCACCTGGAATGTTTAGGGAGATATACTCTTCAGGAGGTTGTAGCCTTGTGTGTATATACAGTTAGTGATGTTATGAGATGTATTAGAGTTTGAGAATTTCTTCTTAAATTTTGCCTACATTTTGTTGATATCTTTTGGTTTTACATAAGGCAGGAGATACTACGACTACTACTAGCTAATATTTATAGAGTGCTTGTTATGTCCAGATACTGTGCTAAGCACTTTACAAATATGATCTCATTTACTCCCCATAAAACCCTAGTAAGTGCTATAGTTATCCTATTTTATAATTGAGGAAACTGAGACTTTATGTGGCTTGCCCAGGGTCACAGAGCTAGTAAGTGCTTGAGGACAGATTCGAACTTAAGTCTTTCTGACTCCAGGCCCAGCATTCTATCAACTGTGCCAGTTAACTCCTCCATCATCTTCATTTATGAATCTATCCATCTCCCCCTCCCTTACCCAAAGGTCCATACCTTATAACAGAAAAAAGAAAATCAATTCAATCCTGCAAAATGAATTACTCCACCAACTCTGACAGTATAGGTGGCATCCCATGCCTATAGTTGTCTATAGGCCCCCATCTCTACAGAGAAAGGAAGGAGGTTCCTTTCCTAAACTGTTCCCTGGGGTCAAGCAGGTTTCTATTATTATACAGAGTTTAGTTTTGTGATTATTGTTTGTTGCCATTGCTTTCATTTACATTACTATCATCATGTGTATTGCTTTCCTGGTGCTTTTCACTCTGCATTGCTTCCCATGAATCTTTCCATGCTTCTCTGAATTGATCCTGTTCATCCTTTCTTATGACACAATAATATTTCATTATATTCATGGACCATGGTGTGTTTAGCCATCCCCCAATTGATGGGCATCTACTTTGTTTCCACACTTCTTTGCTATAAGGAAAAGAGGGCTGATGTGAATATTTTAGTGTTCATGGGGCCTTTCTTTGTGTCTTTAACCTCCTTGGAGTATATACTTAACAGTGTTATCATTGTTTTAAAATGACATTTAGTCACTTAGCATAATTCCAAATTGCTTTCCAGAATAGTTGGACCAATTCATAGCTCTACCAGCAGTGTGTTAATGTGTGGCACAGCCCTCCCAATACTGAGCCCTGGAATTATTTTTAGCAAATGTTATTGGTGTCTTTTGTTTTTACATCACTTAACATTTCTCAATGGATCCCTTCCTCATCTCCTTCCAGAGAGCCATTGTTTATAATGAAGAATAAAAAAGAGAAGATGAAAAACAGTTTAAAAAAAGCAAACCTAAACAAAACCTTGAAAAAAACTGATATTTTCTGTAGTATTCTGTACCAATAGTCTAATATTTCTGCAAAGAAGTTAGGAAGGTGTCTTCTCATAAGCCATAGAATGTTAAAAGGGAGAAAGACCTCAGCCATCACTCAGCCCAAGATAAGGAAATTGTAGCCCAGACAGGTACTGGCTTGAGCAAGGTCACACAATGAGTTAGCAACAGAATGGAAACTAGCACCCTCTTTGGGAGTCAGTGAGAAGTCATTGTACAGGATAGAGCAGGCACGGGAGGGCTTAGCTTTTTACTGAGGTAGACAAAATGATATGTGCTTCATCTCTCTAAAGGTCTGTAAGGCAATAAAAACACTACACATCTTTCCCTTGGTATGGAAATGACAACACAAACATTCAGCTGTCATTGGTTCCACTCTAAGTCAATAATACCCACACGCATACACACATACCTACCACTAACTAGTCTGCTCTAGGACAAAGTGTGGTTGCTTTCATTGCCCCAATTCTTGTTCATTCTGGCCCCACTAAGGGAGTATCTCCATAGCCTTGGTCAACCAACACCAAGGCAGAGCACAAAGCATCGATATACAGAAGCACAGGAACCTTCTTGGTCTCATATACCTGAAGGGGCCCTTGCTTCTAAAGTATTGTCTTTACCCCTCCCACTTTAAGATCTAAACCTCTGGGTCTTTGGGGCTCACACTGGTTGAAGGGGTGAAAAGGGGGCTGGCCAGGTCTAAGCTTAGCTTTGGACGTTGTTTTACACAGCCTACATCTGGAGGGCTAACAGATCCCCATTGACTTAAGCATCTGTAGTTTGGGGGACAAGAGCCTTGTACTGGGAATCTTTTTAGGAAATTAAAAAATAAGTAAGCAAAATTGTCAGTATATACATTTTTTCCACAGGTCATTGAATATATTTCTGTATCTATTTGAAATAACCCATATAGTGAAGACATCTCATGAAATAATGGATAGAGAGGTCCAGGAAGACCTTAGTTCAAACACCGCTTCTGGCCCACACTGACTGGATGACCCAGGGGCCAGTCACTTAACCTTCTCAGTGCCTCTGTCAGCTCTTTACAAATTGCAGAGAAGGTGCCACCTTGCATTGGTAGAGGGAGTTGTCTTGCCTGGGAGTTCCCTATACAAAAGAAATCATAAGTCTCGATACTATCCCTATCCTAGACAAGGATATTATTCTTGCAGTTTTATCACATGCATATAATCAGAACGCATGCATGACTTACCCATTAATCTGACTATGCCTTGTTCCCCAGTATAAACCCTGATCTCCAGCATCCTAGTTCAAGACTCTCTCCACTGTACTATATTTAATATTCTCCCTTGTCCTTACCCCTGCTTTTCTGGCAGGCATGAGAGATTTAGGCATTGTAAAATATTTTCAGGGAAATAAGTTTCCATGTAAAATCTGTTGTTCTTCCGAAAGTTACTTTTTAACATTATTTTAAAACTTGGTAGTTTGGATGAATAAACTTTTTTCTATCATAAAAAAATGGGACCGTTAATTCTTTTGCCCCAGATAGTTTCATTTATGATTTCATGAAATACAGCATTGGAAAATCAGGCTTTATAAAGCCCATAGGGTTCTAAATAGAGCGACTTGATCATGCCTTAAATCCAAATCACTCTGGCTGTCACTGATTGACCAAAAATGGGTCCCAGACCAAGCCTCCCTTGGTCATTGTTTGGATTCTGATGGCTCAGAATGAGTGTAAGTAGCAATTGTTTCTGTTTTGGCCAGAAATCTTAAGGGTCTTTCCCTCCCAAATTAATTTTTCCCCCTAAGTAAAAAAGGCCCTTTTTTTTGCTTGCCTAGTCTTAACCACTGAATGGGTGTTGTCTCAGACAAACTAAGACCTAGGAAGCTTAAAAAGGCCAAGGTCTTCCCCTGCATCTGGGGCCACCTCCAGTCATCCTGAACTATATCTTGCCACTGGACCCAGATGGCTCTGGAGGAAAAAGTGAGGCTGGTGACTTTGCACAGCCCTCCCTCACTTAAATCCAGTTCACTTGCAATTCAAGACTTCACCTTCCCGATGTCATGATCCTTTTCCAGAACGAAAGACAAATAACAACAATAACAAATAAGTCTTGCCCTCAATTTTGTCCATTCCCCAATCTCACGTGAGCTTGTTTACCACTGTATCAGTTCAGGCTCCTAAGAAGAGAAGCAAGATTAATTAAGAAACAGCCATAAAAAACACCCATTGAATAGAGAATGACTATAGTATTAACAGATGTAATTACTACCCATACCCACTAGCTATATTTCAAGGATAAAAATCTTGTCTCCTTCAGTTTTTTTTTCTCCAAAATAGATATAGACCATTACCATTAATGACCAACTTTCTATGCAACGTAATTTTACTTATAAAGATGCCATTTTGAATTAGAAGAGAAAAGCTCTTCTCGAGTGGCAATGATTTGTGGGCTCAATGTACACCCTCTCTGTTCTGTTGGACCCTGGGGGGAATCCAGCAAAAAGAAAAACCTCTTTCATGCATCCCCTTCTCTGACTCCCACCCCCACTTGTCAGTTGGTCTTCTCCCATTGTTAAGAAACAAAGGATATTCATCACATATTGGGCAAAGTCCTCCTCTGGGCTACACCAAGCAGGCTCCTGCTGTCTTCAATAAGAGCCACATGTGAAGAGCCGAGCCAGGGTTCAGGGCTGCTGTATTCAAGTAACCACACTGTCCTGCCGAAAATCTCACACGAAGAACCAGCATGTTCTGAGTGTGGGGGTCCCTGAATACCTTTTAAACCTGACCCGAATTCATCTGGCCAGAGCTGTACATATGGTGTCTATGATTTCTTCCCTCTATTCTGAAACTTCCATACATGGAAGGAAGCAAAGAGACGTGGGAATCGCAGCTTAGGATCCCTTTTCTGAGAGTAAATCTCAGCAAGAAAGTGTACCCTACCAACTTTCCAGTTTCCTATACTATCCCCAGTTTTTGCTGAGCAGAGGGAAGGTGGGAAGAGGGAGAGAAGGAAGGAAGGAAGGAAGGAAGGAAGGAAGGAAGGAAGGAAGGAAGAAAGGAAGGAAGGAAGGAAGGAAATTCCAAATACTTGGGCTCCATAAAGAAGCAATTGTGTAGGGGAAATAGTACTGTATTGATATTTGGAGGACCCAGGTTCAAGTTGTGGTTCTGCTAGCTGTGGGGCCTTGAATGAGTTACTTCTGGTAAACTTGAGTAATTCTAGTGTTAGAGTTAGCTAGGTTCAAATATCATTTCTGATGTTTACTCCTAGTGTCACCTCAGGCAGGTCACAATCTCTTTGGGCCACCGTTTTACCAAGCTGGTCTCTTGGGTTTCCTTTCAGCTCCAGATCTATGACTTCTCTCAATCTTGGGTTCCTCTTATCTTTAAAAAGAAAGCAATTAAAAATTTGAAATTTAAATTAAAAAAAGAAGCAAAACACTTGCACTACCTATCTAAGGGTTTGTTCTGAAGATCAAAGCACATGATGCATGTAAACTCCTTTGTAAATTATAAAGTCATCTATCAGTCTCTATTGTCATTATATGTGGTAAGAGTAGGCATCACCCCAAGCCCTTTTGGAAAAGGCTCTGCAAAGACACCCCTCCACCCTGACTAAATCTCTGGTTCTAGATACTGAATTTTGTTGGTGCTTTGCCCCTATTCCTGAGGTGTCTTTGTTTCCATAGTAACTTATATGTTTCTAAGAACAAAGGGACCCTCAAAGAGGAAAGTGCTGAAAAGGGTTACAAAACAGAGAAACTGTTTCCAGCAAGGTTGAACAAACTAGAAGGACATAGTTTGTCTTTAGTTCTCTCTCAGCCCCCTTTTGTTGCCTTCCTTCTTCATTTTGACATCTCATGAGAGGAGGCATCATGGCATAATGGAAAGAACCCTGGTTTTGTAGTCAGAGGAAGTGAGATTAGACCTTGCCTTTGTCATTTACTCCCTGTGTGACCTTGGGCAAGTCATTCACCTTCTCTGGGCTTCAATTTCCCCATCTTTAAAATGGGATTAAAAGCATCTATCATACCTTCCTCACAGGGCTATGGTGAGGCTATGTAAATGACTTTGAAAAACTTAATATCAGCTATTAGTATTGCTTCCTGGATCTGAGCTATGGGTTAAAGTTAAGGCTTCCTTGAGTCCCAGAACACTAGTGATTCCACACTATCCCAGGAGGATACTTAAGGTACAAGAAGTTCCTGGTATCTCTCTGTTCCTGCCTACTGGGAAATCCCCTGAAAGCAATAAGCCATTTTATTCTAGACCTACTCCGAAGCCAACATAGGTCAGAGCTACATAATATCAGGGAATTATTTCTGCACCCCAGGCTGGGTTTGCTAGTATTGACAATAGCCCCTCCCTTTTTTTTCCCCATAAGGTGAAAGATGTAAAAATAGAAGGAACTTCAGAGGCCAGCCAAACTTCCTCACTTTATAGATATGGAAAATGAGTTTCCGGGGGATTGAGTAAATCATCCACTGTAACCCAAGTAGTAACAATGAAATCTGGGATTTGAACCTAGGTCCTCAGGCTCCAGTTCTTTCTACTCTAATAGTTAGAGTAGGGCAACTAACAATCTGAGCTGAAAAAAATACAGTGGAACAGCTATGTGGCAAAGTGGATAGAGTGTCAAGTCTGGAGTCAGGAAGACTCATCTCCTTGAGTTCAAATCCAGCGTTAGACAAGAAGTAACTATGAGGCTCTGGGCAAGTCACTTAGCCCTGTTTGCCTCAGTTTCCTCATCTGTAAAATAGCAAAGGAAATGGTAAACCATTCCAGTATCTTTGCCAAGAACACCCACAATGCGGTCATGAAGAGTTTAAATGATTGAACAACAACAAAAATGTGATGGCTTGCCTTCAGAAGTAGTGAATTCTCTACTAGTGTTGTAAGTAAGTCAGTAAGAGGGAGGGGTGAATGGAACTGGACCTAGAGTCAGGAAGTTGTTGTTATTATTCAACTGTTTCAGTCAGGTCTGACTTTTCATGACCCCATTTGGGGTTTTCTTGGCAAATTTCCTGGACTGGTTTGCCATTTCCTTCTCCACCTCATTCTACAGATGAGGAAACTGAAGCAAATAAGGTTAAGTGACTTGCCCAGGGTCACATAGCTTAGTAAGAGTCTGCAGCTGGATTTGAATTCAGGTCTTCCTGTCCCCAGGCTTAGCACTCTATCCACTGCCCCCTGTACAAGTAACTTATTCTCCTACTCCACCCAAGCAACTCTCTAAGTTATGGAATAGCTGCCATTCTGAATTGGTAGTAGTTTCCTTACCAAGAAATCTTTCCAATTAAATTATAGGCTCATAATACTATTTATGTTAAAGAATTGGATAAAAATCTATAACTTTGCATCACGTAGAGCTTCATCTGGATTGTGCCAATAAATGAGTTTTTTAAGGAAATGGTGGTGGAAAGGTTGGCAGATGAATTGGCCAGTTGTTTGGGCATAGCGTAGTCCATGTCTGTAGCTAAGAAGTCATCCATACAATGGAATTAGTTGGTCATGTAGCTATGTATTATAGCTAGAGTGACAAAGCTCCTGGCAATGTTACCCACCTTCCCTCTTAAGTCCTGGAAAAAGAGGACATTTTTTCTCCCACTTAATAGTATTTTTTCCAATTACATGTAAAGATGGTTTTCAACATTCTCTTTTATAAGATTTTGAATTCCAAACTTTCTCCCTCCGTTCCCCCCAAGACAGCAAACAATCTAATATAGCTTATACATGTAAAATGATATTAATCATATTTCTACATTAGCCATGTTGTAAAAGAAGAATCAAAATAAAAGGGGAAAACCACAAGAAAGAAAAAGAAAATAGTATCCTTCAATCTTCCTTCAGACTCCACAGTTCTTTCTCCAGATGTGAATAGCATTTTCCATCATGAGTCTTTTAAAATTGTCTTAGGTCATTGTACTGCTGTGAAAAGCTAAGTCTATCATAGTTGATGACCTCACAATATTGCTGTTCCTATGTACAATGTTCTCCTGCTTCTGCTCACTTCACTCATCATCAGTTCATGTAAGTCTCTCCAGGATTTTCTGAAACCTGTCCACTCATTATTTCTTATGGCACAATAGTATTCCTCTATATTCACATATTACAACTTGTTCAACCATTCCATAACTGGTGGTCATCCCCTCTATTTCCAGTTCTTTGCTACCACAAAAAGAGTTGTTTTAAATATTTTTGCACATGTGGTCCCTTTTCCCTTTTTTATGATCTCTTTGGGATACAGACCTAGTAATGGTGTTGCTGGATCAAAGGATGTGCACAGTTTTATAGCCCTTTGGTGTCATCTTCTTCATGAAGACTTTTCTGATTTTCAAACTGAAATTGTGGTCTGCCTCCTCACATCTTAGTTAACTTTGCATCTCCCCTTTGTGCTAGTCAGATCTACCTGGTATCATGTTTATTTGTGTATCTATCTTGTCCCTATATGATACTGTAAGCTAGAAAGTAAACTCCTTAAGTAAGGGTCTATGCCCCTTATGTCTTTTTTTTTTTTTGGTAGTTGCTTAATAAAGTTGGTTGAACACACACACACACACACACACACACACACACACACACAAACATTTGAACCTGAATTCTCCCTTACTTTATTCAAAATGTATGCCCCTGAGTAGTCATTAATAATCAAATGACTGTAAACTAATAACATTTTAAATGCATTTAGGGAACTAGCCTGCTACTATTTGGTTACTTTGAAAAAAAATCAATTTGTGTCTACACTGAATTTCAGGACATCTTACCTCCCCACTAAATTGCTGTGTGACGTGCAAGTTAATTGCACTCTCTGAATTTCAGTTTTCAAACCTGTAATATAAGCATAATGATCTTGTGAGGATCAAATGAGATAGTATATATGAAATCACTTTGAAAAATATAAGCTTCTATTCCAGTGTAAGATATTGTTCTAGCATATAAATTTGCCAATATGCTTTTAATGAATTTGAACTTCAGAGATGAATTAACTCTTCCGTTTTCATTGTCTATGCTTTTTAATTTTCCTTGGTTGTTGTTTCATGTTTTTCCATTTTCTTCATTATCATTATTGTTATTTTGCCATGAATGCATGAGTGAACAAATGAAAGGGCATTTATTAATTGCCTTTCTTATTTATTAAGTTCCTATCTATTTATTAATATATACCAAGCTCCTTGTTAATTTCAGGGAATACAAAGACAAAGATGGAGCCTGCCCTCAAGGAGTTACAGAAGTGTTAAGTGGGACCACAGGGGAGTTGCAGATTGACATATACCCTTTCTATCTTAACATTTCTCATAAAGACAATTGGGAAGACAAATTGTGGTTTCAAACCCTCATTTTAGGCTCGACTGATGACATAGTCTGCTACAGTTACTGTGTCCTTAGATAGGGCTTTAATACTTTTTATTTACTAGCTTTAACCATTGGCAATAGCGAGAAGACCAAGGAGACTCCCTCAAGTGAGTCCAGATTGTTTCATTAACTCTGTAAAATGTGTCTGGACCTCACAGTGATTCACTTGGTGCAAATCTAGGCACATCTATGCAGTGCATCATCCTCATTTAAGATGAGGCCTCAATACGGTGATGAAATCCATCTTGCTCCATCCCCCAGAGACACCACCAGTCCGCAAACAATTGCAATTCTGAAGTCGCAGGTGAGCTAATCTCCTCTCATCACAGATTTCCTTTACCACTTTTTTTTGTTGTTGGAGTTGTTGGAAGCGGGGTCGGGGAATACTTCAAAAATTGCTTGAAATGAAAGATTTTAGCTGGAGGAGGGACTGAGCAATTGTTGAAGAGTAGGGTTTTTATGTTTCTGAAAATTGATGTATGCACTGGAATTAGAAAAAGGAAAAAAATGTTCATGATGACATTCAATCTTCCATCTGATGGTGCACTGAATAAAATCCTAGAGTAATGATTTCCACTTGTTAATAAATAATTCTTGCTTGAAGTTAGGAAGACTTAAAAAAAACCACAGACACACACACACACACACACACACACACACACACACATAAAACTGAACCCAAAATATGAGGATCATCTTCATTCCTTTTGAATATGTTCATCTCTAGCTCTGGAAAAGTTGACTGGCCCCATCCCCCCTGCACCCTCTATTTAAAATTGTATTCCCCAGGGTTCTATTGCTGGAGAAGCTCCATCCCCAGAGATTGGGTCCAGTTCTGTTTATGCCATTATTGTGGCAAATGTAGATATCTGACACTTTAATCACTTATTAAACTGTAAGTTGAGGAAAATATTCTTCTCCTGAGCTGCTGCTGCTGGGGTGTGTGACTGTTCTCTGAAGCAGATGTTAATGGATATGACAAAAGGGCCTTAGAAGCTAGATGCAGATGAAGTTTTTCTAGGGGAGTGCCAGTTCTGCCCCATGGTGTCAGTGCCTAATTACAACACCAAGCTGACCTTCTTTCCCTTTTCCTTTGCAAAATTATTCCCATATAAGCTTTGATGCTCTCATTACTCCAGAGGGTTTGCACCCATGAACTCAGGGATGGCCTTTCTTATACATAGATTAGAGGGAGGCCTACCTTCATTCTTTCAATCAATACATATTGTCTACACTGTGCAGAACACTGACCCAGGCACTGGAGGAATCTTAGATTTAGAGATGAAAAGTACTTTCAAGGTCTTCAAGACTAAATGTCCCCACTTTATAGTTGAGAAAACTGAGACCCAGGGAACTTACATGACTCATCCAAGGCCACACAACTAATAAAAACCAGAACTGAGGTTTGTACCTAGGTCTTCTAACTCCAAATCCATCACTCTTTACATTGACCTACATTATTATCTTATTATCCAATATATTCTTTATTATCCTTATTATTTAGTATGTGCCTGAATTTCTGTTATGATTTCAGGGATACCAGAAATTCCTTCTATTTCCCTTAGCACTGAAAACAGCTTCCTTATGGTTTGATGGCCATAATGCCTAAAATTCCACCATTAGTAATTTATTTCTTTAGATTGAAGCATTGTTCCCTAGTCAAACAAGAATATCCTTGATGTTCAGTGATTTACACATTAGTATGATTGCATTGATTATGTAAAACTAGATGTGGTAGAGAAATCTCTTGACTCAGAGTCAGAGAGATATACTATATTACAACTAGAAGGGGAGAACACCTAGCCCAGATGAGGAAACTGAGGTTCAGGGAGCTAAAGGGATTTCCCATGTTTAACCCTATTGTATGTCCTAGAGTGGAGGTGAGAACCTGCAGCCTCAAGGACATATGTGGCCCTTTAGGTTCTCAAGTGTGGCCCTTTACATGTGGCCTCACAGATACTATGTTTCCTATGCCTGTGACCTATACTCTAACCTAGATCTTCTGACTTCAAGGTCAGGGCTCTTGCATCTACCCTATGCTGAATCAGGATTCTTGAGCTGAAGCCCACGTTACCTTATACAGATTACTTAAACTTTCTGAAAGAACATAAAATGAAGGGAATGAAGATAAGGGAGGGGGTGAGGGAAGGATAGAATAAGCATTTATTAAAAACCTACTTTGTAGTTCTGACTTGGATCTACCAAGGAGATTAATCAATTGTTGGTTTTGAAGTGTTAAATTAAAAATTTGCTTTCAGGGAGACAAGGTATATAGTAGAAACAGAAATGAACTGGAAATCAAGAGACTGGGCTTTTATATGCTTATTCAGCATATTAATTTCCACCAAAATAACATACATATAAGTTTCTCATTATGGTGTCATGGAAAGAGCATGGATTTCAAGTCTGAGGAGTGGGCTTTGAGATCTGCACTGCCATTTGTGTGATCCAAGTAAAATTACTCTAAACTATAAGTAAAGACTTTTGTACCAGAAACTGTCCTCGGGGACAAAAGAGTTGGTTTTACACATGAAGAAACTGAGACCCAGAAAGGAATGACTTACCCAAGATCATGTTCATAGTAAGTGACTAAGATGGCATTTAAATCCAAGTCTTCGGAATTTAAATCTAATATGTCTCCCATTTTAATAAATAGGTGCAAAGGTCAGTTGTTTCTTAGCATTTGATATTTAAGTATCCCTATTGCTGGTGTACAGGATTGGTGGAGGGATAAGTAGTAATCCAGACAAGAAATAGCAAGATGCTTTTTAGGGTGACTGAAATATAACTTGAAGTCACCTCCCCCGCAAAAAACACTAACAAAGAACTCCTCAAAGTACTTTGTTCAAGCTCAAAATGACCTTAGAATAAGCAACTCAGTTTAATTATTTTATAAATGAAGAAACAGTTCATGGAGAGGGGAAGAAGCTTGAACAAAGTTATAGAAAAAAAGTTATTCAACTCTTATCGTAACTTAATCAAAACTGAGAGAAAGTCAAATGGAACCCAACTCTCATAGTCTTGTAGTCTTTTAGCCAAGTGATGTTGCACAGGGCCTCAGAGATGACCTTGACTAACAGCCTTGTTTGACACAGGAAGAGAAGCCCAGTGTCAGTATCAGAGCAGAGACTAGAACCCAGACCTTCTGATTCTTGGCTGGTGTTCTTATAGTTGTTTTTAGCTGCCCTTTAAATCTTGGGTAACTGTCGTGAGGCAAAACTCTTGTCCTCTAGTTCTAGTGATGGTCCTGAATTCATTTAATTCCTTTAAGCCCCGATTTCTTCTATAATTTATACATGCATACATATATCTATATATTTAGACATAAACACATATTATATATATATATATGTATATTTGCCTATCATAAAAGATATCATGATGATCAAATGAGATACTACAGGTCAAAGTGCCAATAAATGGAAAACACAATAAGATTCGAGGCCATGTTCATATAGCAAAGAGCACTGAACTGGGAATTCTGACATTGATCCAGTCCTACTTCCTAAGAATGACCTTGGAGCAATGTAGTGGCAAGCACTGAATTTGGAATCAAGGCATCAAAATTCTATAATTTCTATATTATATTCTATAATTCTAATAATACCTATAATAATAATAATAATGATAATTTATAATGTGCCTGGCACTGTGGTAAATAGTTTACAAATATCTCTTTCAATCTTTACAACAATTCTGGGAAGTAAGTTGTCTCCATTTACAGATGAGGAAACTGACAGACAGAGGTTAAGTGACTTGCTTAAAGTCATAAAACTAGTACGTTTCTGAGGCCACACTTGAATCCATATTTTTCTGATTTTAAGTCCAGGCCTTTGATCACTGCACTATCTTGTAGCCTTCTGCCTGGCAAAAGTCCTTTTATTTGTTTTTATGACCTTAGACAAGTCATTTCCCTTCCTCTATAAAATTAGAGATTTGGATTAGATGATCTCTAAGGCACCTTCAAACTCTAGAGCAAACAGAGTCCTCTTACCCTGTGATTCTAAGTCACGTGACCTCACTGAGGCTCATCTTGCCTCTGGAGAACAGCAAGATAATACTTGCGCTGTGTGCCTCACAGAGTTGATCTGAGGATTGGATGAGATGGCACATATGAAAGTGTTTTTAAACAACTGAGTGTTATGTGAATATGTACTTACTTATCTTCCAGGCATAGCAGCATACAGGAACCACAACTCCTGTGTATCTCCACCTCTAACTTCCCTCTTCCCATAGCCAGACATCTGCATGTCCTGTACTCACCCCTCAGAGGAAAAAACAAAAACAAAAACAAAAACAGAACTCTCGGACTCTCTATCCTTGAAATCCCATGGGAAATGTAGTCTGGGGGGAGAGAAAGCAAGCAAGTCCTCAAGGCAAAGGTGAATTCCATCAGAACGATTACAGGACTAGAGATCATATATTAATTTTTATTACCAATAACAATAATGATTCTTACTTCCATTAATAATAAATTAGCAGTGGTGACAGTAATAACAAGACTATATCTGATTTTTTGATTGCATAAGAGAAAATGGAGTCAGAGGACTTGGGTTCTAATACTGCCTCTGCCAGTTGTATGACCTTGAATAAATGATTTAACTGCTTAGGGACTCAGATTCCTCATCTGTGAAATGAGAAGTTTGAATTAGATGGCCTCTGATACCCCTTCCAGATCCAAGGCCAAGATACTCTGATCCTATGAACGTTTTCCCATAATTAATCAGATTATGTATAGACATAGATGAATATGTAGAAATTTGTGTGTATGTATGCATGTGTGTATGCATATGTGTGCAGTATGTATGTATATTATATGTGTATGTGCATATGTGTGTGTATAAATTCACACAAATATCCTATAAGCTTCAAGGCCCCATGGGACTGCAGATAGGGTTCTGCTCAATGATGAATAAGATGTAGTAAGCTATTTTGTCCTTTTCTTTCCTGGTACAGTTCAATTTAGAAAAGGAGCAATAATGTGTAAATTGAAGATCTGGAAATTGCAAGGTATCCCAGGCTTCTGAAAGTCTGCCTGAGCATGCTATGGCTTTTCTTCATAGGAATAGGGACACGGAACACTTCACAATGAGAATGTCATCATCAGAAGCCTACCAGCTTTTTTTTTCTTTAAGCAGGTGCTATTGTATCTAGCCTAAGTTACATGACAAGATGGAAACTGTTGACTTTTCTCCACACTGGTTCACTGCTCCCACCAGCAGGTCTCTCTGATGACACATCTCATCTCATCTCATCTGGTATGGCCACACATGGAGGTAAACTGGTAGAAATAAAGCCCCATCTTGAGCCTTGGCAGAGTGAGAGTTCTCTGCAGTGTGGGCTGCAGCAGTAGGAGTCAGAGAAGTCGACAAAGCGGGAGGAAAGTGATTTGGGTGAAAGGGACCATAGAATGCAAAGCTGGAGAGGGTATTGATGAAATGCCAAGGCAGCAGCTTTCCAGGGAGGCCTGAGCTCCTTGGGTGGCTGATGTCACTTAGTTCCTGGCCTTGGGCCTTACAGTGTACATGTTGACATCGCAGAGGAATAACACAAAACAAGTCTTGTTGCAAAAGGAACTCTTACTCTCCTCAACAAACAAAAGGTCTGCCCTGGCCAACTTCCTCCTGCTTTCCTTCTTGTACCTGGCTGTTCTTTGGTTTATAATATCCTAACATCCTTTTCCTGCTGGGAAGTGGAATTTCAGCCTAACTTGGTGAGGGATAGGGGAAAGCACAGGTTAGCATCCCTTTCCTCCATGAATATGACAGGACTTCATGCAGTTCAGCTCAGGATTGGATTCCATATAAATAGCTGCTTTTTAGATGGCTTTGAGGGGCATTTTCCATGGTATAGCAAAAAGGGTACTAGACTTAGACCCAGGGAATCTAACTTACTAGCTGTGTGACTTCAAGCAAATTCTCTGAGGTTATTTTGCTTCACTATAAAAATGAATGGATTAATGAAATGAATGAATTAATGAAATGAATGAAAATGCATTTATTAAATTTCTTCTATATGCTAGACATTATGCTAAAACCTGGGATTAAAAACACAAAAATTAGAAAGCTCCTACCTTCAAATAGCTTACAATCTTTTTTTCTTTTTTAAAATATATTTTTGATTTTCATTAAATATTTCTCAATTAGGTGTAAAATGTTTAACATTCATTTTTAAAATTTTGAGTTTGAGTTCCAAATTTTCTCCTTCCCTTCCACCCCTCCCCCACTCATTGAAAAGGCAATCAATATGATATCAATTATACATGTAAAGTCATACAAAACATTTCCATATTAGCCATGTTAGCTTACATAATAATAGAGAGAAACAACACATGGAGGAATGGAAGCCAAGGAGAAAGTTTTGGTCTGGGGAATCACAGGGATAGTTATTTGGTCCATGAGACAGTCAACTGATACACCCTTTCCAAAAGCAATAAGAATTTGATTACTGTGCCTAAAACAAAAGTTTTACATGCAATAATCAATGAGTGGGCCCAAAGTGGAGAAGAGTGCTTTGTAGCACATGTTTTGTGGCAGAGTGAATGGCAATATGACCAGGGTGGAAGGCTAGATGAGAGGTGAAGGACAGTACCATTGGTCTGATATTGACTAGATGTGGTGCCTAGGCCTACTATGTACTCATTTAATCATTAATGAAGGTAGCTTAGACCAAGGACAAGAATTCCAAGACTTCGTAGATTAGCTTCAGTGGGGAATAGTGATGCTTGCACTACCACCTCACCAGGTAAATTCTGAAATGAGTTCATATCACACCAGAGTTCAAACTGCTGGTGAGACAAGTATATCTTTCAAGGGTCATGCCCCAACTGATATTGGCTAGCCAGAATCAACCAAACCAGAAAATCATGTTATTATCCACATCAAGGGCTCAAATTAAAAACATGGAAAGGAAATCAGTACAATTCAATCTAATTCAACAGGCGTGTATTAAATGTCTGTCATGTGCCAGGTACTCAGATTAGAAGACAGAGTCCTCACTTTTCAGGTACCTTATATTCTACTGAATATAGTGAAAATGTAGTCTCTGTGGCAGGGACATTTCTGGAGGATCCTTACAAAAACAAAACTGTTTATCCCAAAGGTTATATATTCCCTCTCGCTTTCTCTAGCCTGATTGCTTCTTCTTCAGAGTTTACCTGTGGAATAAGGCAGTCCATGAGGCTGCATAGTCAGTAATCCTCTTCCTGATCACCACCTGGATTTATACAAGGAAGGTAAGAGCATGTGACTGACAGACTTATTTATCTTTTTGGCATGATACTATTGGCATAATTAGGTCATCGTAAATGTCCATTACCTAATTAATGAGAGTGGCAGAGGGACTGTCAGAAACTCACCCAAGTCTGCAAATGGGTAGTTAGTAGCATCCAATAGCATTATAAACCCTCATGATTTTAAGAGAGAGAAACAGACAGATTTTTTGTTTAGTCATTTTAGTCATGTCTGACTCTTCATGATCCCATTTGGGATTTTCTTGGTAAAGATACTGGAGTGGTTTGCAGTTTTCTTTCCTAGCTCATTTTATAGATCAGGGAAACTAAAGCAAACAAGGTCATGTGAATTGTTCAGGGTCATACAGCATTTAAGTATCTGAGGCCAGATTTGAACTCAGGGAGATAAATCTTCCTGACTCCAGACCTGCCACTCTATCCACTGCACCATCTAACTGCCATAGAGATAGAGATACACAATATACAATATCACATACATTATATATGTGTATTTATATGTATAGATGTACATACACATAGATTGTGTGTATATGTGGAGAGACAGACAGACAGACAGAGACAGACATAGTAAATAGACAACTGGACTTGAAACACAGAAGAATTAGCTTGAAATCTCACCTCTGACTCCAAGTGAGTCAATTAGTGCTCTAGGCACATCCCTAAGACCAGAAAGTTGCAGAGATAATGAGGGGCTTATGAGAAGACAGAAATACTTATGCATTGTTGGTAGAGCTGTGGAATTGTGTGAACATTTTAGAAAGCAATTTGGAATCATGCAAATAAAGTGACTAGATGACGTAGGGAATTTGTGGTCTTGAGGCCACACGTGGCCCTCTAGGTCCTCAAGTAAGGGCTACACGTGAGGCCACATGTGGCCTCAAGGTTGCAGATTCCCCACCCCTGGACTAGAATGTTCATATTTGATCCAGAAATCTCATTACTTGTTTTATGTCATTAATAAAAAGAAAGTACCCATATATAAGCATACCTCAGAGATATTGCAAGTTCAGTTCCAGACCACCGCAATAGCAAATGTTGCAATAAAGTGAGTCACACAATTTTTTTTTGTTTCCCAGTGCATATAAAAGTTACATTTATACTCCTCTGTAGTCTATTAAGTGTGAAATAGTATTATGCCTAAAAAAAGCATGTGCATACCTTAATTAAAAATACTTTATTGATTAAAAAATGCAAACCATCATCTGAGCCTTCAATGAGTCATAATCTTTGTGCTAGTGGAGGGTCTCGCCTCAGTGTTAATGACGGCTGACTGATCAGGGTGGTGGATGCTGAAGGTTGGGGTGGCTGGGATAATTTCTTAAAATAAGATAATAATGAAGTTTGCCATGTCTATTGATCCTTCCTTTTACTTAAGCACTTAGAGTCCATTGTGGGATTATTAACTGGTCTAATTTCAATATTGTTGTGTCTTAGGGAATAGGAAGACCTGAAGAAAAAAAGAGAGAAGGAGGAACAGCTGTGTGGAGCAGTCAGAACATATACAATATTTATGGATTCACTTCACTACTTTACATGGGCACTGTTCACGGTACCCCAAAACCATTATAATAGCAACATCCAAGATCACTGATCACAGATCTCCATAACAGATAAAATAATAATGAAAAAGTTTTAAATATTATAAGAATTAGCAAGATGTGACACAGACACAAGATCAGCACATACTGTTGCAAAAATGATACCTACAGGAAAGTAGTAGTAAAGGGGATAAGATGGGAGATGATAGAAGGGAAAGCAGATTGAGGAAGAGGGAAGTTAGAAGCAAACACTTTTGAAAAGGGACTGGGTGTAGTGCCAATGCAATATTCACAGAGCCCATATCATGATAAAGACTCTGACTATTAGTATCACATGACATTTAATCCCAAAATATACCAAACTCTCTAGATAGAGAATAGAACTGAAGCATTTATTTAGACACGAGAAAACTGAATCCCCAAACCAGTAAGCCTATTCCATCATAGTATCAAAGATATTCAGAAGCCATAATAACACTGAGAGCCACAGCATCCTTCCACCTTACCACAAACCAGTACAAGATCAATATCTACTCACCAGCCTATATGACTCTTTGCCTGAGGTCCTCCTCTCTCCCCCACCGTCTGGCTAGCTCTGACTAGCTTCCTGTGGGCTCTGCTGCACCCTTCAGCAAGTTCCCTCCATCACAGATTCCATGTGATTACATTCAACCTATTAGGGGGCAGAGTTTACTTTCAAAGCAGGGGACGTCTTTAAACTCCCCCTCCCCCTCCTAGTTCTATTCCCAGTGCATATAATGTGCAAGGAGACTGGAGAAAATATGTTGGGGTCATGTGGAAAAGAGAATTGAATGCCAAAAAAGTGGTCAAAGGAAGTCACTAAAACTTATCAAGGAAAGAAAAGACCCAAACTTTAGGAAAATTATCCTGATAGCTCTTTGGAAATGAATTGGAGTTGCTTAAGACTTGAAGTCAGAGAATAATTCAGAGGCAACAGCCCAGCCAAGAGGTGATGAGGGCCTGAACTAGAATGGTGGGAGTGTGGGAGAAGGAGATAGATTCGAGAGAAACAGAGATAGACATAACAAGATTTAGCAGCTGATTGGATATGGAGGTTAATAAGAAAGACTATGATGATGACAGTGAAGTTGAGAGCCTATGACTGGAAAGAGAGTAGTACCTTTCATAGACACCAGGAAGTTTGGAAGGGGTGAGGGTTTTTTGGTTTTTTGTTTTGGTTTGGTTTTGGGGGGAAGATAAATAAATGGGTTTTGCTTTGGGCATGGTGAGTTTTAGATATGTGCAGGACAGCCAATTTGAAATGTCCAACTGGCATTCAGTATGCAGGATTAGAGCTCATGAGATAGACTAGCATTGGAAATATAGATCATAAGATCATAGATTTAGGATAGGAAGGGTCCTTGTCGGTCATTGAGTTCAAACTCCTATACAGATGAGAAAATAGAAACTTGGAGAGTTTAAGTGATTTTCCCAGGGTCACACAGATAAGAAACTTCTGAGGTGGAATTTGAACCTAGGTCTTCCAGCCTTAAATTTGAGTGCTCTAAAGCTACTCAATGATGCCTCTACAGGAATGTCCTGCATTCCCTGCAGGAAGATGAAAATTAGTCACCTGAAGTGAGATGTACTCAATAAGACTTTTTATGAGTGTGGTTTAGACCAGTTATTTCAGCAGTGTGGGGAATTTTCTGGTAGGGAAACTTCCTGCACTGATGCAGAGCAGCAGCCAATCTATAACTTGTAGTCTTAGAGGTTAGCTGAAGGCACAGAGGTTAAATGACTAGAAGACCATTGTAAGATGGCCAATATGCATCAGACACAGACCTTGAATCCCAGTCCTCCTTATTTAAAGCCAATCCAATATCACTCTGTCACACTACAGATAGGATAAGTACTTTGTATTGGATTTTCTTACCTTTTTACCAGTTGAGGAAACTGAAGCCAGGAAAAACAAATAGGTAGTTTAGTTACACACTTCATAGTTGTTTATATTCCAAGCCCAGTCCAGTGTCCCTTGTACAAGTCTCTCTCTCTAGGAGTCTATGGTTGAGATTCTTGAGGTTTCATATTCTCTCCACTCATTCTTTTCTGATCATCATTTGATATTTTTAAAAAATACATTGAATCAAAAACATATGGATTAAATTTCCCTTGAAATATAAACATGGATTTGGAAATTAAGGAAAATTGTGTTGGGTGAAAATGAAAACATTCTGCAAATGATTTGGGACATTCCCTTGTCTGAGTCTCAGCTGAGATCCACCAACCTCATCCTAAAAATTATTCTTCTAAATATCTCATTAGAATTTTTCCTCAGTTAATCACAAGGAACTACCCTGTGACTTGAAACATCTGATCAATTTTTTTTCTTTAAAAGATTACTCAAAAGGCTCTGTCTAGGGCCCTCTCATCTTCTCTTTCTACATTATCTCTCTTGGTGACTTCCTCAGCTCCCACCAATTCAAGTATCACTGTTAGGCAGATGGTGGCTCCCCAAACTACAAGTCTATCCCTTACCTCCAAAGATCCAGTCCTGCTTCTCTAGTTCCAACATTTTTTCTCCATCTGGACATCCTATATGCTTCCCACACTCAGAAATTATTCTTTCCCCCAAAATACATCCCTCACTTAACTTTTCTATTTCTGTTCAGGCCACCACCATTTTTCCCACAATCTAAGTTCACAACCTAAAAGTGACCCCTCTTTTCCATATCCATTCAGTTGCCAAGTGTTTTCAATTTCATCTGCCCCACATCTCTCACATAGGTCCCCTTCTGTCCACTCAGGCTACAATTCCCTGAGTCCCAGTGGGGCCACTGTTCACCTAAATTGTTAGAATATCTTCTGAATTGACCTCTTGGCATCTAGTTTCTTCCCTCTCAAATCCATCCTTCACACAACTTACAAACTGATATTTCTGAAGCACAGATCAGTCCATGCGACTTTTCTGCAAAAGAAGTTTTCCATAGTCTTGCAAATGTCTTTAGGATAAGGTACAGATTTCTCTGTCTGATGTTTAAAGCCTTTCACATTTTTGCTCTAGAGACTGTCTTCCTAGGCTGATCATATATTTCTCTTGTCATACACTCAGAATAATTAGCCATGAGAAGAGCCAAGATGGCAGCATAGAAGCAGGAAAACTCCCTGCACTCCCTCCATAGCCACCTCAAATACCTATAAAAATGACTGTAAAACTTCAGGGCTACAGAACCCACAAAGTGACAAAGAGAAACAAACCTCCTGCTGAAGACAGCCCAGCAGACTGGCAGGAAGGGTCCATTGCAGCACAGTGGGAGCCACACCCAGCCCTGCATGAGTCCGAGATTTTAGCCTCAGGGAGGCCCAACCAGCCCTGGCTAGAGGGATTTCAGGAGAGTGGATCACCAGCAGCTGTGGCAGTTTCCAGAATCATCAACTCATAAATGCCAAAGACAAAGTGAGAGGTCAGTAGACTTTGGGAACAGGGGATCTGGGAGTGTGGTCCAGCCTCTGCCCCTGGAGAGAGAAGCAGCTGAGGCATGGCATCTGTGCAGCTGCCACCACCATGTGGCTGCTTCAGAGCTCCTGGCCTGCAGATCATAAGGGGACCAAGCAACCATTCTGAGGGGTAATCTCTCTTGCTTTAACATGCTTGGATTTGGACTGCTCTCTTGGATGAAGGTCCTAGGGTGTGTGACCAGGTGCCAGAGCCTGTGGAAGCTTCAGAGAGGGCACCCAACTAATATCTCCAGCAGCTGAGAAAATACCAGAAATTTGGGACAGAGCTCTCCTCTCTTGGAAGCATAGTTCTACTGTGGCAAAAAGCTCAAAAGTCAAGTAATTGAGTAGCAACATGAGCAAGCAAAGGAAGCAAAGTAAGCACAGCAATCTAAATTCGGATTCCCTTTTCAGGGACAAAAAGGATCAAAGCGTGAGGAAGACAATGCAATCAGAACTCCTGCACCAAAAGCTTCTAAGAAAAACATGAATTGGTTACAGGACATAGAGGAGCTTAAGAAGGATTTTGAAAACCAAATAAGAGAAGTGGAGGAAAAATTGGGAAGAGAAATGAGAATGATGCAAGAAAACCACGAAAAGAGAGTCAGCAACCTGACTGAAGAAAATAAAACCTTAAAAAATAGACTAATTCAAAAGGCAAAAGAGATTTAAAAAGCCAATGAAGAGACAAATGCCTTAAAAAGGCAAATTTGCCAGATGGAAAAAGAATCTCAAATGCTCACTGAAGAGAATAATTCTTTCAGAATTAGATTGGAGCAAATGGAAGCTACTGACTTTATGAGGAATCAAGATACTATTAAACAGATCCAAACAAATGAAAGAATAGAAGGCAATGTGAAATATCTCATTGGGAAAACCACTGACCTGGAAAATCGATCAAGGAGAGATCATTTAAAATCTTTGGACTACCAGAAAGCCATGATCAAAAAAAGAACCTAGAAATCATCCTTCAAGAAATTCTCAAGGAAAATTGTCCAGATGTTTTAGAACCAGAGGGCAAAATAGAGGTTGAAAGAATCCGCTGATCATCTCCTAAAAAAGATCCCAAAAAGAAAACTCCTAGGAATATTATAGTCGGGTTCCAGAATCCCCAGATCAAGGAGAAAATATTAAAAGCAGCCAGGAAGAAGCAGTTTGAATATTGTGGAAACACAATCAGGATAACACAGGATCTGGCAGCTTCTACACTGAGGAATCAAAGGGCTTTGAATATGATATTCCGGAGTGCAAAGGAGTTGGGATTAAAACCAAGAATCACCTACCCAGCAAAACTGAGTATCATGTTTCAGGGGAAAATATGGTCATTCAGTGGAATAGAGGATTTTCAAGCATTCTTGAAGAAAAAACCAGAGTTGAATAGAAAATTTGACATTTAGATACAAGAAGCAAGAGATGCTTAAGAAGGTAAACAGGGAAAAGAAATCACAAGGAACTTATCAGAGTTGAACTATTTACATTCCTACATGGAAAAACTATAATTGTAACTTATGAAACTCTTCTCAGTATAAGAATAGTTGAAGGGAATACAAATGTACATATATATATATATATATATAAAATACATAATACATAATGCATACATACATCTATATAGAAGAGTATATGGGCTATGAATACATATGTGAGTGTTTGTATATATGTGTACGGGTATAAATAGACAGAGGACACAGGACCAGATGAATAGGAATGGATGATATTTAAAAGGTGAAATTGAGAGGTGAGAGAGGAATATAATGAGAGGATATGGGGAAATACAGAATGGAATAAACTGTCTCATATAGAAGAGGCAAGGGAAAACTGTTACAAAGGAGGGGAAGAACAGGAAGGCAAAAGGGAATGGGTCAACCTTATTCTCATTGAATTTGGCTTAAGGAGAGAATGTCATATACACTAAATAGATTATCTCTCCCTATAGGAGAGTAGGGGGAAAGAGGACGAGAGGGGTGATGATGGAGGGGCGGGCAAATTGGGGGGAGGGAAGTTGGAAGAACACCCTTTTGGAAAGGGACAGGTTCAAAATAGAGAACAGAACAAGTGGGGGTGGGATAGAATGAAGGGAAATATAGTCAGTATTTCACAACATATCCACTATGGAAATGTTTTGCATAGCTACACATGTACAAACTATATTGAACTGCTTATCTTCTCAGTAAAGGTGGGTGATGAGGGAGGAAGGGAAAGAATCTAGACTTCAAAGTTTTAAAATCAAATGTTTAAATATATATATATATATATGTATATATACATATATATGTGTGTGTATACATAAATATATATATATATAATTATTATATTTACATATTACTACAGGGAAATAAGATATACAGGCACTGGGGTATATAGAGCCATCTTGCTCTACTGGAAAGTTGGAGGGGGAACAAGGGAGGATATAGGAGAGAGCACATTGAGGAAGGGGATATTCAGTGGGATTGCTGTTCTGGTGTAGTGGGTAGGGGAAAAATGGGGAGAAAATTTGTAACCAAAAATCTTATGGAAATGAATGATGTAAACTAAAAATAAACATAAAATTTAATTTTAAAAAAAGAAAAGAAAAGAAAAGAATACTTAGCCACACTGGCTTACTTATAATTTCCTTCTATGTGATATGTCTGTCTCCTAAATCTACCTTTTCACAGACTGCCCTCTCTTTTTTTTCCCCTCTTCACATCTACCTCTTGGAGTCCCTTGATCCGAGCTCTTTCAAGAACTCCTTTTCTGATTCTTCCAGTTGTTAATATGATTTTTAATATATGTTGCATTTATCTGTCTGTGCATATGCTATATCCTCTTAATAAAACAGAAGTTCACACAGTTTCATTGAGGGGAGCAATCCCTGCGGAGAAGGGGCCCACCTAGTGTGCCACCAGCAACAACAACCACTGACCAATGGTCAATGACCAGCAGCTACTTTCTGTCTACTATTCCTGTCTAAGCACTATCTCTATTTACCTCTGGTAACATATAGAATAAACAGGATGGAGGTAGAGACCGACAGAAAGGCAAAGGAAATCATCTTAAGAAAAATAATTCTGAAGAGATGAGTTCTGAGCAATTAAACAAAGATCTTTTCCAGCCTTGAATCCTACCCCCATTTTTCTAGGCTCATCTCAGAGAGTTCTGTCTTCTCCATAGACCCTTTCCTGTCCATACTGATATTTCCCTTCTCTGAACTTATATAGCATTTACTGCCCATTACATTATTCAATGCTTGTCCCATTGCTGTCTCACATTATTCTTTGTTTCATGTATCTTATTCTTATCTAACTAAACTATTAAGTTTTATTAGCACAAAGACCATGTCTTATATTCCCCATAGCACTTAGCCTACGGTTGGACAAATAGTTATACACCAATGGATTGGTGATCTCATTAGTGTGGGCACTCTCATTGTGTAGATTGCAACTCATCCAAGTCCACTTAGTTTATGTTGGCACAATTAAAAATCTTCTAAAATGAAATGACCGTGGAATTCCTTTAAAAGATATTTGGTGCCAGTCCAGTAATGTCCATTACTTGTTGATTGATTTATTGAATTAAATAAATAGATATAGAAAGATGAATCTTCAAAAGGTTAAATGAGGATGTTGTACTAGATGCCTGTGTGTCTAGGCTATATTTAAATTGTCTACCACTAAAATTATGTAGTTCAATAACATAATTCATTAAATTCTTCAAATGAATAAAAAACATTTCATTTCTATCTTTTTGCATTCATTTCTTTTTAGCACAAAATTAACGCCATTATATTTAAATATATCAGCATATTTAAATATATAAATTATATATTATATATTTAATTATATTAAGAAATTATAAAAATAGAAACAAAATATTGTGCTTTGTATGTGTAATAAAATTAAAATTATTGACACTGATGGTAATCAGTATGATTGTTCTTTCTCACTCAATAACTTTTCTCTCCCAGGAGTTAAAGAGGGGACTGCAAGCTGTACAGAAAAGCCAGATAACATCTGATTTCTTTGCTTTAACTTCATTATCAAATTATTTTCTTGTTGACAATAATTAGACAAACAATTACAAAAATTTCTCACGGACATGAAACTTTTTAAAGGAATCCAATGGACATCTATCTCAGTTTAGGAGAATTTCATTTGAAAATAATCAATTTGTTCATTTTGTAATTCATAGTATCCTCAAATCAAAGATATAAAATAGAAAGAACCTTAAAAGTTCATTTGACAGAGGGCTAAACTAAATCTTGAGAACTTAAATGACTTGTCCCAGAACATTCCAGTTATAAATGGCAGAAACAGTTTTGCAGCTCAGGTCCTCTGACTCCAAAACAGTATTCTAGATGTGATGTCTTCAAATATCAAGAAAGCTTTGCTAGATTTATACTTTTGTTCAACAAAACATATCTACAAATGAAACATCTCTTTTGATCCAGGCCAAACAATAAATATAACTTTAAAATAACTAACACCACATCCTGAAACAAATCAAAGTGGACTATCAAATTGTTTCATTTGCATTGTCAGGCATGGGCAAATCTGAAATATACTACTTTGTTTTTGTGAGCTAGGTTAGGAATTCACTCTGTATTTTCTTATTTGTTTAAAATTCACCCTTATTTTCCATTAGCATTTATGCTGATTAAAAGAATGCACTAAAGTTGTCTTTAAATATAATTATAATAATTAAAATGAATACTAAATTTCACTTTTAAAACATTTCTTCTGATGGTTGGAAACTGATTGCTAACAGACAGGAAGAAGGGTGGTACCTGGTGAAGAGACAGAAGCAGCCACTTCTGACCAGGTATGTGTGGAGTCACCTAAGAAAAGTATTGAGAGGTAAGGACATTGACTCCATCAAGTAAGGGTGTAATTTACATTGTCTATCCAGTCAACCATTGTTGCTATTTAAATTTTATAGGTGTTAAGAAGTAAAGATTTTGATAGAAGTCTTTCAAGCTGGTGTAATATTACCTTGAATCTCTGTTGATTCACAGATTAGTGATTAGAAAACACTAATCTAGAGTGTTTCTATCTCATGATTTTGTTTAATCCCACCTTCCCCTGGTCCTGTTTTATGAAGACCTAAAACTGTACAGGGAACTTTTTTCTTTTACTAAGGGCAATAAGGCATGATTAAATTGCAGGGTTTTGTAAAATAAAGTCTGTTTTTCTTTCCACCAAAAATATTGGGAATGAATGCAATTTTAAGTAATTGGATTATAAATGTGACGAAAAGATAGTCCTTTTCACTAGAACAAAATGACCACTAGCACTGAAGCCTTTTTCCTTATTGGGCAGATTTCCAAGATTGATGAAATCCAAGAATTGTGCCTTAGGTTACAATAAGTTCAGCATGAGGAAAGAAACTTAACAGAGATGTGAGGACTGGAGAAAATTATATGATATTGAAGATTTTCAAAGGATGTTGTTGACCTGAATTGACTAAGTTGATTATACTAAAAATAAATACCCAGTAAATTAAACTGATAATTGCTCAAAAAAAGTTGGACTAGCCATTCACACAGAAAAAGCTAAGTGGATGAAGAATGTCTGTTGTCCAGACCATAGGATGAAGTTGGATAGATAGTTTATAGAGCTGGTCCATCAATATACATGTCTTGGACAGAAACTGTGGATGAACAATGATCAGGAAACAGAACTGAATAAGAGGAGGGGAGGCTGGATTGAATTTGAAAAAGTGTGCAGTTCTTTTAATAACCTTAATGACTTTCTCCCTGAAACTTTTTGACATTAATCTTCTTCCTCCACTCAGCTGTTAATTTCATCTTCATAAAATGTATCTCTGACCATATCGCCCCTCTCCCCCATTCAGTAGGCTTCTCTGTTATATCTGTGGTTCTCTGTTATATCTAGGACCAAAGATAAAATCCTCAGTTTGACCTTTACAGCCCTTCTTAATCCCCCACCTCCTGCTTTTCCAGTCTTCTTGTATCTTATTCCATTCCATGTATTCTGCCATCCAGTGACACTGGTATTCTTGCCAGTCCTCTCTAGTCTAGACACTCCATTACTGGAGAGTTTTCACTGGTTTTCTCTCATGCCTGGAATGCACTCCCTCCTCGTCTCTGCCTTTTTTACTTCCCTGGCTTCCTTCAAGTCTTAGCTAAAGTTCTGCTTTCTGCAAGAAACTTTTCATAGTCCTCCTTAATCTTAGTGTCTTCCCTCTGAGGTTGCTCACAATTTATTCTGTATATGTCTTATTTGTATATAGTCGTTTGTATATCATCTCCCCTATTAGACTGTGAGCTCCTTGAGGGAAGGGACTATCTTTTGCCTTTCTTTGTATACACAGCACTTATCACTTTGTATCCACTAGCAAACAGGTGGTACTTAATTAATACTGCCTTATAGACTGATGATATTGTATGACTGCAAGTCATAGAGCACTTTACAAATATTATTTCATTTGATCCTCACAACAAGTCTCAGAGACAGGTGCTTTATTATGTCCATTTTACAGTTGAAGAAACTGAGGCAAAGGTTAAGTGACTTGCCGAAGTTCATACACAGGTAATATGTATCTGAGACTAGATTCAAACTCATTTATCTGACTGAAGACCCAGTGTTCTATCCACTGCAGTATCTAGCAACCACCAAGTTTCATACCCTACTGTATTTCAAAATCAGGAAATCATATTTCCTGCTAGACTTCTAATCTAATTGGTTAGAACAAGGAACAGATTACTGTGGACAGGAACAAATCAAAACTTGCATGAAAGCCAATGATTTGACAAGGTCTGTGTCATGAAAAGTGTTAGCATTTGAACATGTGTCTGCTGAGGACTGGACATTGGTTATTTAAGAGTCTAATCTTGACTGGGGACAGTTTTTGTACATAGTACATCATTTTATGTTCACAGGAATGGAGTATATAGTCCCACAAATAAATTGTAAACATTAAAATTGTAAAAATCAGGTGTGATCTATATTTTATTTTCCATAGTTCTCTGCCCATTTCCAGAAAGAATAGGGGCAGTGTACTATACAAACTACATTGTATCATCCTTAGAACTTGAGGGTTCAAAGCCTGTTAGCTTCTTCCAGGCTAACTAGGTCTAGGAGAAGCTTCAGGGACACTGCCCCATGATGCATATTTTCTCATGTATTTTAAAATTCCTAGTATTGATTTTATACAAAGAGTAAAACACTATATGCAATTAAGCATGTTCCATCTTATTAAGGGTGACCTGATTACATTGTGCTAAGGTTATGTGATGGCTCAGTGAAATATAGATGTTCCAAAAAATCTTAATACAATTTTAAGTTTAAAGCTGCCAACATAAGGAGAAGGTGGGGTTTTTCCAGCAGATAGGAGATGAGCTAATTCTGATAAGGTGAATGCATAGTATCCATGCCATCTAGATTAGAGAGGATGGCAGTCACCCATAAAAAGATGAAACCCAGGGAGAGAAGATATTCTGCTCTCTGAGAACCCCAGACATCTTAGAACTTCCTCAGCACTGCTACTCAGTGATGCCTGGTAGTTAAATATATCTGTAATTTGAAGATCAACACAGCTAAATTCAGAAAGACTCATCAACCAACTAATCAAGTATTTTTGTCCCCATTATTCCTATCTTAACTCTCGTCCCCCTGCCTGCTTCATTCTCTTTATAGTAGCTATTTTCGGCTCGAAATGCTTCTACCCCTGGAACTAGGGGATTGACTCAGGGATCCATTCTCTGAGAACCCCAGACACCTTAGCACTTCCTCAGCACAGATGCTCACCTCACTCTGCATCAGTTCATGTCTTTCCAGGCTTTTCTGAAATGAGACAAAAAAGTATGTATCAATGGCTTACTTTGTGCTGGGGGATGAAATTAAAAGCAAAAGGAAAGAAAATTCCTAATTTTGAGGAGCTTGCATTCTGTAACCTGAGGCCCAAAGCCCACTGACATGGGGCTCTCTCCACATTGCCTGTGTGAGGGGCAGGACAAGGGTGGTGAGATCAGGAGAGAAGAGAGTTCCAGTTCCTTCAATCTCTTTCAATCAATTGAGTCTCTCCCAGGCTCTTAGGCTCTTTGAAGGAAGATGGACAATGTGAACCCTATTTCATGTTGTTGAAGGAAAAGACTCTGGGAACAAGTCAGTGTGAGAGGAGTGGGCAATCTCCATATCATGTCCCTATTGCCAGCTTATTACACTAGAGGCCTTAAGGGAATCTCTTCTCTGGTGAAATCTGAGACTCTTTTGGCTGAGCTGAGTTTTCAATGGAAGAGTTCCTTCACTCTCCATTTTCTAGTGTATATTCTCGTATATATACTTTTTTTCTGATTTCTATTTTGCTATTAACTTGGATAAATGGGTTTCTCTGCTTATAAAAAAGGAGAAAAAGGAGGGGGGTGGTCTAAAGTGTCTGTGCTGAGGGGTAAGATGATTGAAAACTCAGAAGAGGCCTGTTAGATTTGGCAATTAGGAGATCAAGGTTCCTGTTAGACTTCTGAGCTAGTTGGCTAGAACAAGGAATGGATTAACATGGACAGGAGCAAATCAAGGCTTGCTTGAAAATGCACTGATATGACAAGGTCTGTGTCATGGAAAGTGTTAGAATGTGAACATGTGTCAGCTCGGGACTGGTCATTGATTACTTAAGCAGCCAATCTTGGCTGGGAACCCCTCTTCCACACAGTATGTCATTCTACGTTCACAGGAATGGAGTGTACAGGCCCACAAGTAAATTAAAAGCAGACAGTACAGATGTTCAGGGAAGAAATGGAAACTCACATCTTTTGTGAATCAGCTAATCATTGTGCCAAAACTTGAAATCAGCTTTTCCTGTAGAGACCTCAATTGTACCACACCTATATAAGCCACAGTGAATGAGGTAGAATTAAAATGTTACCAGATATTTCCTTCACCCTGCCATGTGGAGAGGGAGGAAAAACTTAATGAAGCCCAGAATTCCAAGTATCCAACAACACAAGTTTAATATTACCCATGCAGTATTTTTACAAGGAGGGCAGGAGTTCAAAGGCTATGGGCTCATCCCCCAGTCAATATGCAAACATGTAAGACACTAAAGGGTTAATTAAAGCCAGATGAAAACTTAAATAATCTCAGTATTGGGGAGCAAGGGTCTCAACACTACAACACACACTCCTTTGTACTTAGGATTTTTAGGAGAAATGACTGAATATAAAGATTTTGAATTTCCCTACTACTCCATTCATTCACCATTAAGTGTCTACTAGGTGTGCCTCACTGTCCTGGCTAGGGCTTCTATACAAAGTTCTATCTCCTCATATGTGTTTTTTTCTTGTCCCCTATTTCAATAACTGACTCTATCTTCAATATATCTTTCAGAACTTGCCATTGCATCTAGCCAGGCCAGCTTTACATAGAGACAAAGGAATTGGTCACCTACATGGTACAATTTGAGAAACATGACTGAAAGTATCCTCCAGACCCAACTCCTGAGGTTCCTAAGATTCTACTATTAGTAATTCATTCCTTTGAATGAAAATGTTACATTTCTAGGAGAAGCCTATTGAAATAGAATTATCCCTGGAAGGGATAACACATTAAGCTCTTATCCACAATCAGTAAGCGCTAAAATTAGTTCCTCAGATTCTCTCTCATCAATGAGAAAGTCTCTAAAAGAACTCAAGAAAGAAGATTGTGTTTGGAATCAGAGTGCATAGGTTAAAATAAATCCTCCATCTGCTACTTACTCTTTCTGTGTTCTTTGAGAAATCATAGCCTCTTTGGGCCCCAGTTTACTCATTTGTAAACTGAGGAGCTTGGATTAGATGATCTTTAAAGTTCTTTCCAGTTTTAAACTGGATGAAAAATCCAGAGCAGAGGTATCAAATATGGGGCTGGGGTCATACATGGCACACAACACTTCTGAACAGAGCCCTAACCAGATTAAAATATAATTGGAAAATGTTTAACAAAATAGGTACAAATATAATAAAACATAATAACAGATTTCAAAACTAAGTCAATATGTGGCTGCAATTATGTCTGTGTTAGTGACACCGCCCCCCATTTCTATTTGAGTTTAACACCACTACTCTACAGAATGGGAACAGTCAAGGAGAGCATGTCAAGTTGTGGGATTATGGATAAACAAAGTATTTCAATTCAATTCAGCCGAATATATATTTACTTATTAGGGTACAGGGCCTAGAACTGAGAACTGATTAGTATAAGGATCTCCCAGATCAGTAAACTCCCTCTCTTTATACAGGCCAGCACCTTCTCTGTAATCTATTTTAGAAAGTTGTCTAGAGTATTAAGAGATTTTGAGTGACTTACCCAGGCTTACCAAGTCAGTGTACGTCAGAGTCAGGACTTGATCCCATTTTTTCTTCTTTTAAATTTTTTTATTTTAAATTTATGGAATAAGACAAGCATTTCCATAATACAGTATAATAAAAAATATGATTGTATATGAAACTGCAATTCTACTATGTACAACTTGTTATTCCTTTCAAATATACAGCAGTTATCATGTAAGTTTCTTTTGTTTCCTTTTTTCTTGCCTCCCCCCACTTCATCCTAGAGATGGCTATCATTACACACACACACACACACACACACACACACACACACACACACATATGTATATATGTGTCTGTGTATATATTGTATATATGTAAAATTATTATATACATACTTGTATTTATCAGTTCTTTCTCTGGATATAGATAGCTTTTTTCTTCATATGTCCTTTACAGTTAATTTGGGAATCTATAATAGTCAAAATAACTTATTCACTTCAAGGTGTTCTTAAAACAATATTGCTGTTACTATATAATCCATACCATATGATCCCATTTCTTCATAGTGCTACCCTGGGCAAGACACTTAAATGCTTTGGGGCCATTTTACTGATCCAAGATGAGGAGGGTGGACTACATAGACTAAATCCCAATGACAAGTTTCTTATGAATCTAATTCTAACTTTACCAACATGTGTGACCTAGAGAAATCACTTAATCTTTCTGTTCTTCAACTTCCTTATCTGTATAATGGGCCAGATAGATGATTCCTGAGGCCCCTTCTGTCTTTAACATTCTTTAATTATCTCTCCTCTGGCCCATCTGCAACAGAGTATTGGGTTAGGTGGACCATATTAGTATGAATATTCTTATGTTCCTGAGAAATCAGAAGACTGAAGACAAGCTCTGCCTGTTTGACAAATTTTCCTAGAATATACCCTGGTTTCATCCATCCATCCATCCATCCATCCATTCATTCATTCATTCATTCATTCAGTTTGACCATCATTTAGTAAGTGGCTATTAGGTGAAAAGCACTAGGGATAGAAAGATAAAAGTGAAACAGCCCATAACCCCACAGAGCTTATATTCTGGAAGAAACGGTATGGACACAGTTCATGTCTGTTTCCTCACCTATAAAATGAGGATAATAATATCTGCCTTGACTAATTTGTAGGTTTATTATGAATGATAGAATTTCATAGCCAAGAAGGACCTTAAAGATTGTCTACTTCAAAATCCCTTATTTAAAAGAAAAGGAAAGCTGAGTTCAGACACGTCAATTAACTTTCCAAGAGTCACATTCTGTCAATGACAGAAGGGACATGAGAACTCTATTCTCTATGATTCCAATGGCTTACTACATGGAAATGTACATTGAGTCACAGGATTGGTAGAGGAAAGTTACCTTAAGGGATGTTGTCCAACTCCCTAATTTTATGTATGGTGGACATGTGTTGAAAGGATTTGTTAGTGAATGAATGGATGAATGAATGAACAAAAAGGTACTTGGCTATGTGCCAGGCACTATGCTAATTACTAGGGATACCAAAAGTGATATACTGGTAAATGTTTAACAACTGGCTCTTCAGGAGAAAAAAAAATATGCAGGACATTTTTTATTTAATTTTAAATTTAAGTTTAAATTGCATTATTAATATTTTCTCTGTCACTCTTTAAATCTACATAACCAAGACAATAATAAATCAAGCCCTGATTTGTAGCATTTGCAGATTTTTGATATGTAAATGCTCATGCTGAAAATTTAATAATCAATTTTAAAGAGCCCAATATTGAACCAGGCAGGCATTAAACCCACCCTCAAAGTTTTTCCATTCTAATAGGGAAGATAATATACATAGGAGAGTGATAGATAGGGGGGAAAGATGTTTTGATTTGAAAAGTTACAGGGCTAGTGGCTGGAATAATTAAGAATAGTCAACTAGAATGCTCTTTCCAGAAGCAATAGTAAAATTGACTTGATTGCAGTTCCCAGAACAAGAAGTAGGGCAATAAATGAAAGGAAGATACCTGGGCAGCAGCAGATAGGAAAATGACCAGCAGTGGTCCAGACCAACATGGCCTTAACTGTTATTATTTTGGAAGGAAACCAATGACATCACAATACTGAGATACGTTGATGTAGATAAAATAACAGACTATGAGTGATGACTTGTGTGTGAGTTGGATTTAAGTGAGGCAGAATTATGTAAAGTTATCAGCCTCACTCTCTTCCAGAGGAATTAAAGTCCACTGGTGAAACAAAAGTCAGGATGACTGGTGGCAACCTGGGATGCAGTGGATAACCTTAGCATCTTCAATGTCTGACCAAGTCTAAGCACTCCACCGCATTTGCTTCTCCAGCCTTCATGGCTATTTGGAACAAATTATTCTTGTCTGTATTGTAGCAGGGGAAGTTTTCATATGTTTGGGGTAGGCATCCCCCTAACTCACCAATGGGTTTGAAACCTGTCAGCTGCCTTCAACCTAGTTTAGTCCATCTGCTGAGACAATTTACTGGGGTGTGACCACTGCACATGCTACAGTGACTTTTGGCCACAGGTGAGAGTTGGGTGGCAGGTGAACACCAAAGGTGGGTGAGCAGCCCTAAAAAGAACAGAGTAACTAAACATAGATCAAGATAATTAGATAGATAGATAGATAGATAGATAGATAGATAGATAGATAGATAGATAGATGGATGGATGGATGGATAGACAGATTGATAGGCATACAGATAGATTAGACAGACAGACAGATAAATTAGACAGACAGACAGATAGATAGATAGATAGATAGATAGATAGATAGATAGCTAGATAGATGGATGGATGAATGCTTCTACTGCCAAGGCAAAATCCTCTACATTTGTAAATGATCCCTTTCTATCCTGTCTTCTCCAGCAGATTTCCCCTTACTCTCACCCCCTCTCTCACTAATCTTCAGTCTCTACTGGCTGCTTCCCTGCTCTCTACAAATATACTCACGTCTCTCCTGTCCTCAAAGAACTCTCATTTTATCTGCCCATTGTCACTAGCTTTCATCCTCTCTCTCCTTCCTTTTATGTGGCTAAACTCCTTGTTCTCAAGGTCATCTACTAGAGGTGCATACATGCCTTTTCCTCTCATCATCTTCTTGACTCTTTATAGTCTGGTTTTTGACCTCATCATTCAATTGGAACGCTTATCTCCAAAGTCCCCAATGATGCTCTAAGTAGTAATCCAGAGCTAGGGTTAGAACTCAAATTCTAGGACTGGCTAGATACATGAAGGTCTGATCAACTAGTTCAACCTGGCCCCAAGGCCATGCTCAGATCATGCTCAAAAGACCCAGAAGGGCACAAAAAGAATTGGGACAGCTCATTCCTTCTCAGTTGTATTGGGGAGGTCCTGATAACTCCTGAATGGAGAAAAGGGTCTGAGGAGGGACTTTTGGTGGAAAACAGCTGAGGGAATGAAAGGAGATGTCTTGGCTGTGTTGCCACAAAGCATGGGGCCACCCCTAGCAGTGGAGGCAGTGCCTGCTGGATAAGCTCTAATGAGAAGAACAGGAGCCAAACCAGGAGCTGTGGGCCCTGGCATCATGGTGGTATTGTTCTGAGAGATGGGAGCAGTGGCTGGAAGCCGAGATAAAGGCAGGAGAAGCCATTGGGAAGCAACAGAGCCAATTCCATAAGGAGCACAAACCCCAGAGAGAAGGCAAAGGAGAGCAACAGAAATTGGAGTAGCCCTTGCAGCTTCCGTGTCTCTCAACAGTGCATGAGGCAGGGATTTTGCTACTCAGGTCTGTCAGTTTTGTGGGGTTATAACTATTTTCTTGCTAACCAGGGTTGGCTATGGGTCCCCTTTGTGTTATTTACGTGTCTTTTCAGAGACTTGCTCTGTTTAAATGTTTTTTGTTGGCCTTCAGTGTTTGCAGGGGCCTGGGGGAGGGAAAGAGAAGGGCATGAGCTACATTCTGATGTTCCCAGAGGGAAACCTGAGTGGGGGCAAAATGAGTCATGGAGATTATTATTAGAGAGAGGGCCTTAGGATGGAGTCCGGTCCATGTGAGACCAGAGCTGCAGCTTTGCACCAGAGGTTGCATAAAGATGACTGAGACCCTGGGGAGGTTAAATAACTTGCTCAACATCAAATAAGTAGTAAGAGCTGGAGCCAGTATTCAAACCTAGATCCTCTGAGTGCCCTTTTCACTCCACCATGGCTATGTTATTCTGTAAACACAATCACAAAGCATGGTATTGTGCAAAGAGGACTGCATTTGGAGTCAGAGGGCCTGCGTTCAAATTAGAGCTCTGCTATTTATTACAGGCAGTGGATAGAGTGCCCAGCCTGGAGTCAGGGGGGACTGAGTTCAAATCTGACCTCAGACATTTATTAGTTGTGTGTCAGTCACCCTGGGCAAGTCACTTAACTTTGTTGGCCTCAGTTTCCTCATCTCTAAAATGAGTTGGAGAAGGAAATAACAAGCCACTCCATTATCTTTGCCAAGAAAACCCCAAATGGGATCATAAAGAGTTAGATACAGCTGAAATAACCAAATAATAACTATAACTTATTGCTCAGTTAAACTGGATAAATCACCCGGCCTCTCTGGACTTCATGGTTCTCCTCTGTAAAACAGAGGGATTAGATTTGATGTCCTTTAAGGTCCCTTTCTGTTCTAAATTTTTGAATCTAGGGAAACTGCTCTTAAACGTACAAAAGATCATAACAATACTAAGCCACCTTCATAATGTATAAAAGACACTATAGAAAGACTGGGTGGCCAAGCCCATAATAGGAAGACTCTGCTGCCATTAAGCTCGTCTGCCAAAGAGATGACCATTCCTTTTGGGAAGCATTTTCCATCACCATTAAATGTGTCTGTGTGATGCTTGAGAATGTGAGAGAGAGAGAGCAGTGCTGTAGGCTGTCCCTGGAGAAGCAGTGAGTTCCGCTATCGACAGTCGTATTGACTTTCAAAACCACAGTGTACAAGCCTTGGGGCTCTCTTTGACTCATATTTCCTTTTGCAGTCTATAATACCACAAAGGTCCAGATGGAAGGGAAACTTGCTCACAGTTGGACAGCCACCTCTAATAAGAAGGCACCAAAATGGTTCCTTCCTTCTCTCTTCCCTAAAGTGAAAAGTGGGTGACCCAGAGAGAAACGAAATTCAAAAGCACTGGGCAGCCTCCAGAAGTCAAAAACAGGAAGTCCAGTTTAGAGCTGGGAACCCCAATTCTGTGGGTTGTTTAAAGGCAGTATGGTGTCGTGAATAGTTATAGATATATAACTATTCAGATAATCCTGCATTCAAACCCTGCCACAGATACTTACTAGTTATGGGACCCTGGGTAAGTCACTTAACTTCTTTCAGCCTCTGTTTCCTCATGTGCAAAGAAAGGAATAATAATCCCTGCAGTGCTCACCTCATGAAGTTGTTGTGAGACTCAAAGGAGATAATGTGTGTAAAACACTTCTCGAACCATAAAGTGCTATGTAATGCGTTATGATGTTGATGGTACTGATTCTCTTGCAATGTATTTTGGAATAAATACTGTGCTGGGGTGAACTGCCATCAATTAGAAGGGGAATAATGTGAACATTCAGACTGAAGGAACAATTAAGGCAACAGTAATACCTAGTAATTCTCTTTTTCATGTGTCTTCTTTATAACACAGTATGGAGTTTTAAGGCAACCTCAGAGAGAGACAGAGAGAGACAGAGAAAGAGAGAGACAGAGACAGAGAGACACAGAGAGAGAGAGAGAGACAGAGACAGAGAGACAGAGACAGAGACAGAGAGAGACAGAGACAGAGAGACAGAGACAGAGAGATGGAGAGAGACAGAGATGGAGAGAGACAAAGACAGACAGAGACAGAGACAATGAGACAGAGAGACAGACAGAGAAAGGAGAGAGAGAAGGAGAGACAGAGACAGAAGCAGAGAGACAGAGGCAGAGAGATAGACAGAGACAAAGAAAGACAGAGACAGAGAGACAAAGAGAAACAGAGATAGAAAGAAAAAGAGAGAGAAGGGGGTAGGGAGAGAGAGAGAGAGAGAGAGAGAGAGAGAGAGAGAGAGAGAGAGAGAGAGAAAGTAGGTAGTGAAAAAAATAGGAGTCCAGAGACTTGAGTGTGAGTTTCAGCTGTGACTCACTGTGTGGAAATATTATATAGATAATTGCTCTGGGGTTTTCTCATCTGGAAAATGGGGATGCTTGTATAGTCTTCCCAAGGTAATTGTGAGGACAATCCTTTAGAAGCTGTAATGTACCATATAAATGTGAACTATCAATAAATCACCTTGGTTTCTAAGGCTTTGAGACCCATGTCCTTCCAAACCATCCCTTTTCCCCCTCTTCCCTGTCCCACTCCCTTTCCCTACATCAAGCACTAAGCACACAGTTTCTACCTCAGTTTCCCAAGGGAACTGAGTATAGTGGTGGCTCATTCGAGGGTGCCCAGGAATGCAGGAACCTATGTCCCTCTCAGCAGCTTCAGCTGTTTTCCTGATAACGGTATTATTCTCTCCAGTCTTCTGGGAGCTCCCCCAGCATCATTAATCAAAGCACTGTGTTGCTTACTAGTACTGAAGTATCCTTGCCGCATCATCAATCATAAAAACAGCAAAGGGTGTGCTTTGGGTTTCTAAGGAGAGCTACAGACAGCCCCAGAAAAAAAAAGCTTAATTATCAGGTGGTCTTCGGTCCATCACTCACATTGGAAATGTCTTTACAGCTTTATTTGGGTTGTGTCTCTTTTTAAATCCTTGTAAACAGCAGTTAAGCTAAAAACCTTCATTGCACTGCTCAGGGTACCCCACTGTTTCTGAAGCTATTATTTTAATAAGGCCTATTTTACAATTAAGGCACCATGGGCTTTAAATTACATATAGAATAAAATGTGGAAATTGAGGCATTAAGTGTGTGGCTGCCGTTAGAGAAACAGCAGCCGCTCTTTGTATTAAACTGCTGTCTGGTATAAAATGAATAGCAACAGAAGGCTGGGGTTATGTACCACCATGTTGGAAAAAAAATGAAAAAACACCCCACTAAATATGCTTTCCCTAGTTTTCTTGTAGGTAGGGCGCAGGATGATTGCTGCCATAAACATCCTGTGTTCTTACTGGTGTGTCCTGCCCAGCTTGGTTGCTGCTACCCTACACCCCATAGAGCACTACAATATTTGTTTCCTCCCCCCTCCTCCACGCACACATATACCTTCAATCCTCAGGGATAAACCTTCTTGGTACTGACTCTTTTTCACTCAGGTAAAACTGGGCTATCTCACTGGTGCTTAACTCTCCCTGTTCCTTTGTCCTATTAAGGATGACTGTACCTTTAGAGAAAGGCGACTTTGCTCCATATGGCTAGAAAGGTTAATGGGGATGCTAAAGTGGGGGAGGGGCGGGGAAATGTGTGAATCAGATCTAAGTCTAAGGGCATCAGTAGCCAGTGATACCAGATCTCTCTCATTTGCATTTACAAAACATCACCCACCATGGCAGATGGACAGAGGCCAGACTGGACCCACTGGCCTTGAGTACCATGATGGTGAGACTCCTTTAGTCTGCCCCAGAAGGCTAACATCATTTGTGGTGAACAGAAGGTGCGTGAGGCTCTGTCATAGATTTGGCGGCTTTTCACAGCTTGGTCACACAATCCAACCCTGGGGTAGTACTGACTCAAATTCATTAACATCTGACAGCTGTTCAGTGGCTTATGGAAAATGAGTTGATGAGCCCCGGTTTGGTTCCCAGTTTCCCACATCACAGCTGGAACCTTTGTTGGCACTTGCACGAGAGAGGCAAGGAACTGAGCAGGAGTGAAAGACCCTTTTAAAGGAGTGGTAGGTTTTGAGCACTACTTGTAACTCTCTGGTGTAGGAGAACTGCATGGTTCTATTTTGGAAAAATAAATTCGAACAAACTTGGAATCTTCCACAGATGCCCTAATCCTCTGTGTAGTTCTCTTTCAGATATGCAATTCCCTAGATTCTCTGGAAAGGTCTTACATAGCCTAAGGAGCACTGGATATGGAATGAGAAAACCTGGGTTGACCCACTCTGTTTTCAGGTTTGTTACCATGGGCAAGTCACTTAAACTCTGTGAACCTCTGCTTACTCATCTGTAAAATGGGGACTTTGATGCCTGAACTATGCACTATCCAGCTTTGTTATAGCATTATGAGGGATCATACTTTCTTTATTTTATTTTTTTTTTGTTGCTTTTTGAGGGCAATTGGGTTAAGTGACTTGCCCAAGGTCACACGGCTAGTTTTTTTGTGTTACGTGTCTCAAAGCAGGATTTCTTCTAACCAGACAATGTGACATACAGTTTATTTTCATCCTTCCTAAATACTTACAAACTGCATAGTTTCTTTAACTTCTTCATTATAGGTACTCGCTCTACCCTCCCCCCAAAACCCCTTACTCTCAACCAATCTATCCAGAAGCTTTCCTTGCTGGCACCAAAACCAAACTCAAACCATCAACCAGTGAACAAAACATTTGGTGATGAACCTCTCTGCCCTTAGATAGGACTTTACACAAAACAGTCACTGTTCCAGGCTGTGGCAGCAGCCTTGAGAGACAAAAGACTCTAGCAGAAGAGTAGGCTAGCCAATGATGCTAAAAGCAATAGGATTTTATTACTAGGAAGTTTTGACCTACACATTCTTCTAGGGAATTCATAGAAAATAAAATCACTCATATTTATGTAGCACTTCACAATATATAAAGTACTTTCCTTATAACAAACCTGTGAGCTAGATAGGACAGAATCAACATATTTATTTTGTAGATGAAGAAAGAAAAAGCTGAGGTCAAACTTGAGAAGCCCAGGGGCCTGGGAGTGAGAGTAGGAGAGAGGCTTACGGTAAAGGATACATCCAGATGTCTGTTAACATAATTATGCCCAGAGACATAAGGATACAACCACATCACACTAAGAGAAGCATCACTATGATAATAGTTGTCCCAGCTGGAATGAGAGGAGGGCCAACGATCCTGAGAGGTCTTTCTGGCACTCATTACTTTGCCCACTTTGGTATGGTGATGTCACAACTCCATCTTCCATATATCACAGCATTCAGCAATAGGGACAAGGGCCAGGATTATATGGAGATCCAGGATCTCACTCACACATATATGATTGGTTTCCTGCCCCTAATGGTACAGGAGGAAATACGCCAAGGATTGGCTAAAAGGCCTAATTGAGAAAAGCCTGGGGTCAGAAGTTTCCAGCTATGGAAGTTTGTAGAAAAGGAGCTTATCTAGAGCAGGGATAGTTTGTCCTACATAAGCCCCCAAACTGAAGCTTGCCAGTCTTTCACAGTTTTCATCCTGTGCCAGAAGCATTGCTAACTCTCTAGGACCTGCTAGAGTTTGCTCCCCATGGGCACATATGGATAAAATACTGACTCCAGAGAGTGTGTTCTTTAATATAGGTTCAAGGTTAAGTCTAGGTCTATTTGTCCAGAGGTTCCCTTTTGTCCTTTCCTTGCAACTGACTGGCTGCTGACCTGGACCCTTTTATGCACCCTACCCCCCAATCTTCTCAAGGTTCAAAAGTCCTCATGCTTCACCAGTCTTGTCCCTTTCCACTTTCCATGATCCTCCTTCCATCTAAGAAAACTACACTTCCTATCAACCCTCTTAGCAATAAGGTGCCATTGGGAGAAGTCTTCAATGAAAAATTTTTATCTTATGATTTTAATAACATATAACCTTGAAGACTCAAAAAGCTCAAATGTGGCTGGAACCCTTAGATTCTATTTAAAGAAAAATGAGCATTAAGAAATGTTTTTGTATCATAATATGAGAAGTTTTCTTTTCTCTTATCAATTTGTTTAAGTTTTTCTCCAAACAAGGTAATATCCATTTTTATTTCATACAACAGGACTGTTGAGAGAAGATGAGTCTGATCAGCCCTTGGCAAATCAGGATGTCAATCAAAAGAGGAACTTAAGAAGTCTGTTATCTGTGAGGCAAGTTGTATGTGAACAAGACTTCTTGTAAGAATTACACTTGCAGGATCAAGACATAAGCCAGACTCCAATGAACACAATACTGTGAAATAGAAGTGTTGGGACCTGGACTGTGACCCACACTGCAGCCACCTGAGGGAGAGTGAGTGGCAGAGGGACTGGGACAGAGATGTTAAGCACAAGCAAGGTGACCAGGGTGAAAGGCAGGACAAGGCTTCCAGTGGCATAGGTGGTGGCGGTGGCAGTGGTGATCAGGATAACAGGCTTGGAGGGCTCAAAGCTGATGGGTGGGACCTCTATCTGGAGGCTGATGCTGACAATGGCTATCAGGCTCCTGAGAATGGCTAGTGATGGAGCTGCCACTAGAGTGAGCAAGAAAGTACAGTGACCATCACCCCACCCCTTCAAAGAAAAAAATTAAAAAGACCACCACCCCTTTTTCTCCCAATCATGTGAATAGGTCTCTGCCCCCTTCCCACTCCCCATCCTCTGTCAAGACCCTTCTGATTATTCAATGAAATAGATTTCTTAAGTGGGGTAGGGGAGAAATTTAGATATTGGGCATCCAATTGGGCATCCAAACCTAGAGGCCGAGTCCAATCCACACTCGAAGGGAATCCCCACCATATAATATGCCAATTAAGTGGTCATCTAGCCTCTGACTGAAGATCTCCAAAATGGGGAAATCCACTACCTCTCAGGACAGCTTTTTCCCCATTAAGATTGCTTTCATTACTAGGAAGTTTCCTCCTCATAATAAACCTAAAGTAGTCTCTTTGATGCTTCCATCCTTTGTAGTTAATTTTGTCCCATTGGGCCAAACATAACAAATCTAGTACAGTCTCCATGAGAAAGCCCTTTAGTCACTTGAAGATAGCTATCATCCCAGAATCTTCTCTCCCCTAGGCTAAACATCCCCAGTTCCTTCAAATCATCTTCTTTTAGCATGAACTGAAGGCCCTTCACCATCTTGGTCAGCATCTTCTGGATACTGTCCAGATTTGGGGCATGGAGAATAGCCCAAGTGAATTCATGGATATTTTTTATCCATATTTTCTTAAATACCTTAACTCAGTTTAGGTATAATTTTACCATAACCCCCTGAGCTACCTTTATAATAACTGTCAAATAAATAAAATCAGGTTAGTAAAGCATGACTACTTCTTTATGAACCTATGCTGGCTTGAGGTGATCAATGCGCCTCTTCTGAGGGAAATTCACAAAACCTCCTTTTCACAATGTAGTTGAAAATTTTGCCTCAAGTCAAGTTTAACAACTTTTAGTGTGTAAGTCCAGCCCTGAAAAGAAGCCAGGATACTTACCCTTGAGGTAAGTGAAGCAATTAGATACTTACCCAATAGGATTATAGACCATTGGAAATCATCTGAACCAGTCCCCTCATTTCCAAGATAAGTAGTTAAACAATTAGAGAGCAATTCTATGGAAACACATAAGGAAGAACCTGATAGCTTGTACACCTATTTACATAAGTGCTAAGGGATGCAAAATCAAGAAGGTCTCGGAGAAGTTTTATAGTTTTATTTATTTAATAATTAATGTATTTAGCAATCTATTTTAAATTAGATCATCCCAAAGAACTCCAGGCACAACTACAAAAAAATTAGATTATTAATTAAAATAATTAAAGCATTAAAATATGAAAAGTCAAAAATCCGAACATCCTAATCATGTTATACCTGCTGTTTAGGGGATCTCCAAGCACATTACCTTTAAATCCTTCAAACTGAGAAGCAAGTTAGTTCATTGCAGAAAAACAGTGATGGGATGAGAAGTTGATGCCTAGGGCTCAGTTCCTCAGTCAGAAGTCCTTCTTATTAACCATTGCATCATATGCTTGTACAGAAAAATGAGGAAAAGGAGAAAAGAAGGAAACTTGATTTTGAAAGTCTAAAAAGTGTGTATCAGAGTCATTGTAGGAGAATGGGTGAGGAGGAATCAGATCAGGGCTTATGAGGCAGAACTGTAAGGTAGGGAACTTTGGTTGAGGGAAGGGTGTTTCTTCTTTTGCAGTTTTCAGTATCTTCCTTTATCACCTGTTTCATCTTTCTTCAATGCTCTGCTTTCATGTCCCCCTCCCCATCTCCATGTCTTCAGCCTCCTTATTCCATCCTGAATCCATCCTCTCGGGATCATGACAACGGGTTAATTAATCAACTGAATTCATGCAAGCTAATGTGTTAGCTTGCTAATGTGTTATCTCCTCCTAGGTGGCATAATGCTTTAAGACATTCACTCTCTGGTTCATTCATTCACTCCAGAATAACACTTATTAAATGCCCACCATGTACAAGTCATACTGGGGGCTGGGGCTTGTGCTAGATGCTGGGGATATTTATACTATACCACTTCAATGACTTTGATCTCATCTTTTGGATGGTTGTTCTCACTCGATGAAGATTGCAATGCACCTACTGATCCTGATCTGTGCAATTCTTGCCCACATTTTCCCATAGATCCTGTACAGAAGACCTGCCTTTCTAGAGGCCTTTTTCATGTCTTTTTTGGGTTGGTATCAGTGCAGCTATTACTTGTGCTATTACCCCTGCCTCTCCCTATATGGCTAGCCCTCCTTTTCCAGTCATACATTTCCTTTTTATGTGACTTCCTGCATCTAGGACTCTTGGTTTATTTGTTTAGCTGGACTTTCATTGATATAAGGAAACTCCCAATGAGGAAATTACCTCTGTCAATGCAGATCAGCAACTGTTCTGTAAGGCATCATCTAAAAGAATGACCTGGAGCCCTGAAACATTAAGTCACATAACCAAGAATGTGTCAGAGCTGGACATAAAATAGAGATCTTTCTGACTCCTGGTCATATCTCTGTCCACCACCTCACAGGTACACATGTAGGATATCACTGGAAACACTCTTTGGCCTACTTATACTCACTATGTATCTCGCCACCAAGAAGTACTGAGGATACAAAAATGAAAATGAAAAAGTCCCTGGTTAGCTGGAGCAACAAGAGGAAGTTTCTTGAGACATGGAACCTGAAGTACACTTTGAAGGATTATAAGGATTTTTTTTTGCTTTTTGGAGGGCAATTGGGGTTAAGTGACTTGCCCAAAGTCACACGGTTAGTAAGTGTGTCAAGTGTCTGATGTGGGATTTGAACTTAAGTCTTCCTGACTCCAGGGCCGGTGCTCTATTCACCGTGCCACCTGGCCACCCCAATTATAAGGATTTTTAAAGATGGAAATGAAGAAGTGAATTATATGTATGGAAGGTGGCTTATTTAGTGCTTAGAGGTAGAACATAGACTATCCAACCTGGGCTTGCTGTACAATTTGACTAGAACATAGAATGCAAGAAGGGGAGCAATGCAAATGAAGGACAGGAAGGTTAATTTGAGTCAGATATTGTAGAAGGTCTTAAATGAAAGACCAAAGAGTTTTATCCTAAAAGCAATAGGGAGCTCTTGAAAGTTTTTGAGCACAAGAATAGCATGGTCATCTCTATGCCTTGGGGACACCATTTTGCTAGCTACGTGGAGAATAGTTTAAAGAAGGTAGAGGAAGGAGGCAGAGAGAACAAGTATATGGCTAGGCAAGAAGTGAAGAAGGTCGATTAAAAATGACAAGAATTCCAGGAAAGTCATGGACCCAGTAGCAGGCCAGTGGGGCAGATAATGAAAGTTGAAAGAGCCTTCCAACCATACAGTGACTGCCTCTATTGCCTGTATATATGGCTACCCCCTCCCCCACCAGTGTAAGAGACACCCCATTAGCCTCACTTCTATTTACTCAAGGCCATCAGATGATTAGTACTAAAATATTTCCTTCCAGGAGTCAGTTTTGAGGAAGTTTGGCAGTCATCAGGGACGTTGCCTTCCTTTTCTTAGTCTCAACAGCTGAGTTCTTGTTCTTATTCAGAGAAAATGGAGTTTACCAAAGTGACACCCTCACTCACTTTCTTCCATCCACCCTTCAAGATGCCAAGAAAGCATTTGATTTTTCTTCTTCATCCTTCCACTAACGTGTCAGTCCGAGGTATTCATCTACTTCCCCACTGAGTCCAAAGCTGGCCCACAACTCCTAAGAACAGTGGTCATGATGGTGTGGGAGGCAGTTTCATTCTATTTTATTTTATTTTTTTTAAGTTACACCTACATCAAAAGGAGGTGGGAGACAGGCAGCTTAAGTTTTTCTCTTCCTCTAGGTTTGATTGTGGCAAGGTAACAGAGAAACCTTTGAATGTTCTCCAGTGGAGCAAGCCAGCGTGAGTCCCCAGCCCATGTTTGTGAAGCTTTTTTTTTTAATTTCCCCATAGCTTCCATGGCAGAATATATCACACAGAGAATTGGGTTGAGCTATTCCCAGTTCAGAATCTCAAGAAATAGACTGTCTATTCTAGAACCATTCAGCCTGGACTGCACTTGTTAAGAACCTACCATTGAGAAAAAGGAAATAGCGGATGGGGAAGGGGCAGTAAAAAGCATGTTGGACTCCAAAGCCAATGTCCCTGGTTCTAATTTGGCTCTGACATTTGATAGCTGTGTGACTAGGGGCAAAACATATCCCTACTCTTAGTTTCCTCACCAGTAAAATGAGAGGGTTGGACAAGGTGACCTTTAATGTTCCTTCTAGCTTGAAACCTCTGCTCCTATGATGAGATATTGCGGTATGGCATTCGTAACCCTAAGATTGTGGTCCCCAGGCTCTCTCTCACAGGCACATTCCACATATCAAATGCCATGTAGACATCACTGAAACATCTTAGATAGAGGGAAACTTAGAGACCATCTCATCCAACACTTTCATTTAATGAGGTACATCATAACTGTCATAATTAGTTATAAAAGAGATTAGATGAGAGAATATGACTGGGTCCTTACACACCCATTTCCATTACTGGGAACACATCATAAAACTTATGGTACAGAGGAAACTCTTGAGACTGACAAATCTCAAAGCTGCTACTCATATCTCGTATGACATTGGCCAAATCAATCACTTAACTTCTCTGTACTTGAATTTCCTCATTCATAAATTGAAGGAGCTTCCAAATCTTATCACTGAAAGGTCCATGGGTTGAGCTGTGCCTCTTAAGGCCAGGGATGGAGAAAGGATGAATAGGTGCTGGGAAAGGAAGTTTGATATTAAATGGGCCTCCATTTTCCAGTTACTTAGTGGTAATGGAGGTCCAGAGTATTGATTTGGTGACACAAGAAGAGTCGATTAATCCTTTAAATAGGGAAGTAGGCATGGGGCAGTAGATTCCATGGTCAGGTGATCTTCCAATCTCCTGGGTCCAAAGATAGGGTATGGGGAGTATATGGCTTCCAACTATGATCTAAGGCCAGCAACAAAGCAGAGACAGCACAGGTAAAGAATTAAAGATATTAAATTAAAGGTATTAAAAAAAACTTCTCAATGTCTACAGTTTCACTGTGTGTGGTAGTATAGAGCTTTGTAGATAATAATAATATCAATAATAATAACAATTATTGTTATATTGTTTACACAAAATTAAAAATATTTCCCTGATATAGTTTCTATGCTGTGATATTGGTCTCACCAAGTTCATGTCTAAATGCATCATCACTTCCAAATGGGACATTGGTAGCAGTGCCCTCTGAGCTAGGTTTTTTTTCATCTTTTTTCCTTTTTTATTTGTTTATGTATTTAACATTCATTCATTTATAATTTTCAATATTCACTTCAATAAGATTTTAAGTTCTAAATTTTCTTCCTCTTCCTTCCCTCCCCCCTCCCCAAGACATCATGCAATCCTATATAGGCTATACATATATATGAGCTGGGTCTTGAACGTACTTCTTCAGTCATTGATATTGGACTGGCTACAAAACCTGGAATGAATTCTGATTCCCAGACTCCTGGACCTTGGATTCTCCTGACTTCCCTGAACTTACAAGGTCAAAATCTCCATAGAGTAAAGTAAAGGCCCAAATTCCCTAAGCCACATGTTGGTCTCCCACAGAGAAGTTCAGTTGTATCCAACTCTTAGTGACCCCCCACCTTTGGGATTTTCTTGGCAAACATACTGGAATAGTTTGCCATTTCCTTCTCCAGCTCATTTCACAGATGAAAAAACTGAGGCGGAGTTAAGTAACTTACCCAGGGTCACACACAGCTTAGCAAATGATTAAGACTAGATTTGAACTCAGAGAAAGAAGACTTCCTGACTCCAGGCCAGAGCTATTGCACCACCTTGCTGCTCTATCACCACCTAACTGACCCCTAATTCTGGGTTTTTCTCATCAGTCTCCATCAGACATCATTACTATGCAGATAATTTTCAAATTGATGTATCTAGCATCTATTTTGAATTTTACACCACCATTTTACATTGGGTAGACATCATCATTCGGATGTCCATTCATAATGTCATTATCTTCCCCCTTAAACATACCCTGCCCCCCAAATTTCTTCCTTCTTTTGAGAGCTCTAGCATCCTTCCAATCATCAGGCCCACAGCCTGGGTATCATCCTTGACCTTCCCCTCTCCCTCACTTCCTAGATCTAATCAATTGCCATGTGTTGTCAATCCTACAATCAGAAATCTCTCCAATCTGCCCACTCCTCTCGACCAATTCTTCTTAGGAGGAAGGCCTAAGCTTTGGAACAGAAATGACAACAACAAAAAACACTAACTTCCCAGATCTCAGAAAGAATATGCTTCCATTGGTCTGAAAGGGAAAGGAAATACACATTTCATATGAGGCAGTGGTCATGAAAGGGATAGTGAGTAGAGTACTGGGCTTGGAGCCAGGGAAATCTGAGTTCAAATCCTACCCTTGACACTTACTAGCTATATGACCCTAGAAGACATTTAACCTCTATGTAACTCAAGCAATTCCCTAGGCTGTTTCTACAAAGTCACAGTCTACTTGTCATCTGCCTTGGTGGAAGGAGTTTCCAAATGGGAGCTTTCTGGCAATGATGACCTCTCTGATCATTCCTGCATTTGCATATCATATATTCCTGTATTCTGAAGTGATGATTATACTACTTCACCAGATATCTCTTTCCTCCTCTTCCTCTGACCTTTTTCTTACTAAACTACTGTGTCAGTTAAGCTGTTCTATTCAAAATCCCTCAAACACAAGCTGTATATTTTCCCACCCCTCCCCCACTTATTTATGTTATTCTTTTACCCAGAAAGCTCTCTTTCTGTAGTCTGTCTAGCCAAGTCTTATCCATTTGTCTAAGTTCAGCACAAACTGCACCTCCTTCCTAAATTCTTCCCTGACTGATCCAGCCCACAGTAATGATCTCTGACTTCTTAAAGCACTGATTGTCTAACCAATACACTCATTTAACTCATAAAATATACTTACTTCTCTGCACTGGAGAAAGGAAGGGAGGAAGGGAGAAAAGAAAGAATGGAAGGAAGGAAGGAAGGAAGGAAGGAAGGAAGGAAGGAAGGAAGGAAGGAAGGAAGGAAGGAAAGGAAGAGGAAAAGGAAAGGAAGGGAAAAAGGAAAGGAAGGAAGGGCAAGATGGAAGATGGAGGAATTACTCTAAAAGATGGTTTAAGTTAAAATTATAATGTTCCAAAATCTTCAATGAATCATTGGATCACCATAGTAACATTTGGAGCTAGAAGAGATGTTAGAGGTAATCTCATTCAATCCCTTTATTTTAAGATTTAAAAAAAAAACCTGAGGTCCAGAAAAGTTTAGTGATCTCATCCATGTGGAGTACTTTTCCTCCAGTGATCCCCAACTCATGTTTGCCTAGCCTGTACCATTCTTGTCCATTTCCTACTATGGATCTCCCACCCACCCAAGGGGGAGTATACATCTAATTTTCTGGGAACTTTCCTTGATTTAGTGTTCTATTTTATGAATAATATTAGAGCATACAGACTATCTATAAATTGTATCAGTTTTACTATATGACCAAGCCATAGTTGTCTGAGGATATACTTGCCATCATTTCTCCTTCATAAGTCCTTGAACCTGCCTTGAACTTCTCCATTGTCCTTTGGTTATGTAATTGTAACCTTTCCAACTCAAGAGATGGTATGGGCCAAAATATAAAGAGCTTTAAAAAGTCAGATAAATTCATAGATATGTATATTTATATATACTTATAACAAGTAGTACATATTTATGCATATAAATTTAGACACATATGTAGATCTGTGTGTATCTTTCCTATATAGAAAGGGCTAGTCCCTGGCAAGTGCAAAGTAGGCAGGCTTTATCTTTAGCACTTTGCTTGTCTCATCCTGTATCTCCGTCATCTCTACATACCAAGCACTGTCATGCTTCATGGTCCCAACTGTCAACTGAGGAAAGATAACTGATTCATTCCTTCAAGTCAAGATGTTAGGATCTCAGTGTATTACTCTTCCTGAAGTAGCTGGATGCAGAAGAGGATGCAAATGATTGACACAAAGGAAGGAATTTCAGTGGGACCATTATTTTTTATGGTGGGAGAAGAGGAGTAGAATCTATGGTCCCTATGATTTAGAGAAGTCATGTGTTTGTATGAGCTTGTTGTACATGTCGTGGAGGTATGTATAGGTAACAACGAATGAATGCAAAATGAAGGCACAGCCTTAATGACAGATTGAATTGAGGCTGATAAAGGACAAGAAATGGATGTTTTAAAAGCTATAGTAAGGAGCATGGGAGGGGGGGATAGAGATGGGATGGGTAGAACCAAAGAAAGGATAGGAGTATAGCTCCAAGGACCTAGGTGAAGCAATGGGCAGAATGCCAGGTCTGGAGTCAGGAAGGCTCATTTTCCCAAATTTAAATCTGGTCCTAGACACTTACTAGCTGTGTGACCCTGGGCAAGTCACTTAACCCTGTTTGCCTCAGTTTTCTCATCTGTAAAATGAGCTGGAGAAGGAAATGGAGAGCCACTCCAATATCTGCCAAGAAAAACCCAAATGGGGTCACAAAGAGTCAGATACAACTGAAAATGACTGAACAACAACAGAAACATAGCTCCAAGGGAAGATAATGGGCAGTGGAGAAAATGGCTTTATTGTCACAGACTCACTCGTACCAGGAAATTAGCCCCCTAGCACTAGGGTAGCTGCCAAATGTAGCCCTAGCACATAAGACACTTGGGGGAGGAAAACACTGACACAACCTTGCAGAGAAGTGTATATTTCACATATGTCTGAAATTTGAAATTGCTGTGCTTCCTGTTAATGCCTTTTTTTTTTTTTACTGGGGACTTCCTCAGTTCTAAACACATTAGCAGATTTACACAGAGTGTGCCCCCATCCCCTAGATACCAATACCTTATGCATATTGCATAATAATTCTCTATTGTATACATTTTAAACATACAAGTTCCATTCAGAACTCCAGTTTACAATCACATGGCCCCTAATACAGACATTAATGAGGCATGTTTAGCAGCAAGAATAGAAATCAGGAGCCCCTTCAGTGCTGGTGCTGAATTAAATCACATGTACAAGCAAACTGTCCACCTTTGGAGGATGATGATTGGGAGACAAATGCCTGGACCTTACAAAGCAGGAGCCAAAGTTAAATGTCTAAGTGGACGTGGGGATTGAAAAAATATGTGTATCTGTATGTGTGTGTATACATATATGTGTATGTGTATTTATATATGCACATATACACATATATACATAAACACATATATATTCATATGCATATATACATATGAATATGTGGGTATGTGTGTGTGTCTTCTCCTTAGCAATACTGAGTTAACAAGGATTCATCAATTGCTTACTATATGCCAGGCACTGTGCTAAGTTCTAGGGATACTAAAAAATGCAAAAACTCAGTTCCTTCCCTCAGAGAGCTAATATTCTGATAAGGGAGTCAACACATAAATAACTTCATACATGCAAAATATATACCAGGGGTTCTAAATCTTTTTGTGTGTTTCATAGACTTCTTTGACAGTCTGGTGAAGTCTATGGATCCCTTCTTAAAATAACATTTTAAAATGCATATTATAAAATATATAACATTAAAAAGAAATTAATTATATTGAGAGTGTTATACAAAAATTTTCTTAAATTAATAGACCCTAGTTTAATAACTTCTAATCTATACAGCATAGATGGAAGGTAATCTCAGAGGGAAGGAAGATGGGAGAAGGAAAGAGGAAGACTGGAGAAGGTCATCTAGTAAAGTTGATATTTGGACTGAGAATTATCAAGTTTTCTTTTTAAGAAGAATCACTCAGAATTGTAGTGTTCTCAAGGAAAGGGAAGGAGAGGGAAATAACTGGACCACTGTTCCTTCCTGGCCCCAAATCCCTTTCAGAAACATTCACAAGTCTTGTCTTTTCACTTGTCTTCTCAGATACACCCTTGATTTTTCTCCCTTTCTTCTCTGCTAGTAATTTTAACTCAATTTCTGACCTTTCCTGGAAAGAAATGACTAACTGGAGAAAATCATGTCCAGTTCTGTGTGTAGATTCAGTGAAGAGTAGTCTTGGAAAAGGTAACAGAGCCCCTTCCCTGTTGACGCCCTCAAATACATTTGGAAGCAGAAGTGCTTAAATTCAACCTGGGACTTATTCAGAGAAGGTATGACTCCCAGATACATTTTCCCCAATCTTAGATAGCTCTATTCTAGGATCCCAATTGGATGAGAAATACATTGAAACAATATTCTACATTTTCCTGCAACTGTTCAATACATTCTTTCAGGCCCATCTCAAATGCCACCTTTTCCACCAAACCCTCCTTGAAATGATCTGGAAGCCTCAGATCTCCAGTTACTTTATTTGTAACTCTAACAAATTTACCAGTGATGCTCTATTTCAACTAGATTTGTGATTTTATGACTTTAGCTCCTCATAAGGAACTCCTTCTGACAAAGTAGGGAGTTTGTCTTTGCAATTTATAATTATGGAGAATTGCTTGGGGCATCAAAAGTCTAAGTGACTTAGGGTCATAGTACCAGTATAGGGGGTCAGAGTGGGGACTTGAACCCAAATCTTCCACTTCTCTACCAACAAGGAAGAATTGGTAAAGATAAGCAGTTCACTTTAATAAACTTAGTAATGCTGAAATCACAGGAATCTCACAAGGCAATTGACCACTTCATTGTAGCACTCATGACATAAAGGAAGGAAGCCAGAGATAGTCTGCTAGATTTGGGGAGAATGGATTTTAGAGTCTTCTAAGAAAGGATGAGTAGGACCTAACGGTCAAACACAATTTACATTTTAGGAACTAGTTGGGGCAGTAGTTGGAGCAGTGGGCCTGGGGTCAGAAAGTCCTGACTTCAAATATAGCCTCAGATAGTTACTAGTTGTATGATCAGGGAGGACTAGCACCTCTAGTGTGGGGGTTTGCTCTTTCCAGTGTTGCCCACATTTTATGTCCATCTTCACCCAATTCTCACCTGTGGTCCCAAGTATCTAACAGGGAGAGAGAGAAACAGAGAACAAAGAGATAGAGAAACCCAGAGAGAGAGAGAAAGGGAGACACACACACACACACACACACACACACACACACACACACACACACTGACAGAGAGAGATAGAGAGATAAAAACAGAGAGAGACAGAGAGACAAAGAGAACCAGGGAGAGAGAGACAGATACACACACACAGACACACACACACACAGACATAGCAAGACAGAGACAGAGACAGAGAGACTCAGGGAGACACACACGTACATAGAAAGAGAGACACAGAGAGACAGAGACAGAGAGAGACAGAGACAGAGAGAAGAGAGAGGAAGAGAGAAATTTGATTCAATTAAAAAAAAAAAAAACTTTCTAACAATTAGAGGTGTCCAAAAGTGTAATGGATTGATTTAAGAGTATCAGGTTTCCCTCAGTGGAGGTCTTTAGACAAAGACTGGATGACCACTCATTTGTCAATGTTATTTCTAAAAGTGTTCTTAGTCAAATACAGGTTGGTTTAGCTAAAATGTGAACTCTCTCCTAACTCTTGAATTCTATGAATCTGTGACTTCTAAACCTTGGTCTGACTCTTACTAAACTAATAACTAAATCCTCCTCAAAGCAACAATTTGTAGCCAGCCTCATTATCTACAGGCAGGAGTCACAACATTTTGCTTCTCTTTGAATGTCTTAGCTACATGCCCCTGCCGCCTTTCAAAACCACATGCTGGTAATGGCAACACAAACAGTGGACCCACCGCTGGTTCTGCTGTTTCTCCTAGCTATTGGCGCTAACAAAACTTTTAGTAAGTGCCCCTACTATGAGCCACTCACTATGCTAGCACTAGGAGAGATGGAAAGATGAAAAAAAAGACATTATACCTCATTATCTAAGAGCTTACAATCCAGTAAATGAGTACAAATATATAAACTGATAAATATAGCATATATAAATAGAAGGCACACAGAAGAATATAAAATCTCACAAAATCAGATGAAGGGGAAATGTTTATATTATTAAGCAAATTAATCCAAGCAGCTAGGTGGCATAATAGATAGAGTGCAAGGCTTGGAGTCAGGAAGATCTAAATTCAAATCCAGACACAAACTAGCTATGTGACCCTGGCAAAGTCACTTAACCTTTATTTGCCTCAGTTTCTTCAACTATAAAATCGGGATAATAATAGCATTTACCTCATAGAATTGCTGTGAGGGTCAAATGATATAATATTTGTGAAAGTGCCTAGCACATAGTAGGCATTATATCAATGTTCCTTCTCCTTCCCCTTTCCCTTACCTTTCTGCTTCTCCTTCTTTTCTTCCCTTTCCCTTCCATCTGTAGTACCAAGGGTACTTCATTCTCTACCAGGGAGGAAGGAGGAGGAAACTGAAATTCATGAGGTTTTCTTGAGAGTAAATAAATTTATCATTAATGGATAAAGACATTAATTTTCCTTGAAAGGTATATGACAGAATTGTCCTAAACTAAAGAAAAGATGAGGTCATCAAATTTCCCAAACACAAGGGTATCCTTTCTCCTACCCCATGCCATCTCCCTTCCACTTTCTCCCTGGCCTCCTTGAGCCTAGGTACCAGACAGGCCTAGAACTGTACATTTCTTGCCTGTAGCCTATGTCATTAAAAATAAACAAACAAAAAAAATCCCTTCATGCTCTGCTAATGTGACATTTGTTTGGTAATATGCAGAGAGAGCATTCAAAATAAATCCAGAAATGGCATCTTATAAATTTGGATTTTCTGTTTTCATAATTTATAGGGGTTCATGTTAGAGAGCACTGTCTTATGCATAAATACAATTTCTTTGTGAGCTGATGATGGAATTTATATCAAAGGGGGCCGAACATATACTTCATGAACTCAGCATCTGCTATTATAAGCTATTTCATGTATAACTGGAGACAAATGATCTCTTCCCCTGTTTGTCTTAACTTAAAATTCAGTTGGTTTGCTTGAATTCATTTCCAAACCTCATGGGCTGGAGGGGGGGCATGGGGAAGCAGGAGAGGAGGAGGAGGGAGTCTGAGATTTATGTACCTTTAATATAATCAATTCCAAACATATCTTTAGAACAAATAATCTAAAAATCTATGCATGGTGAAATACCTCTATTAATTCCAGGATACTCAGCTGGGCGAATTTTTATGCATGTTTCAAAAAACTGAGATTAAAAAAAAAAACCACTAACTACTTTCCTCCTCCCCTTCTCCACTCACCTCTCCATACCCCACCCCCAACTCCCACCCCCAGGCCAGCTTGGAAAGAAATTCTAACAGGAACATTTTGAAATAAAATCCCAAAACGCAACAGTCCCCTCGAACAATTAAACTGGGGGAAGGTCCCCTGAGGGCAGGCCAAAAAAAAAAATTCGTAAAAATAATTGCTATGCTGAGTCCCTGCTCTATTTTGGCTGAGTATAAGCAGACACACACACACACACACACACACACACACACACACACACACACACACACACACACACACGGAGTGGGGGGGGGGGCAGAGAAAGGGAATGATGCACACTCCTGCACATGAACACACACATGCAATGGGTGGAAGGGGGAGAGGTGGACAGGATAGGGGCTCAGGGGGTTGCAGACATACATACAAATACAGACCATTCCAACATGAAACAGACTAGCAGCAGATTTAGGTAACTATCGAGCCACACTGGGCTTGCTGGCACATAGTAGAGATTTGGAGACTTCAGCCAATATAAAATAACAATCAGGTCATTTACAAGGTTCTGCCAAATATTAACCTTATATCCAATTCTCTTCAAACCTTTCAAAAGTCCCTAATGTAAACCAGGCAAACTCCCCGGGACTTTATAATATTCTGGAACCGGTGGGGGTGGGGAGTTGTTACACACTTGTTAGGGTTTTGTTTTTTAAAGGCAGCCGTGTTTATGCCAAGGTGATGATGTGGGGTTTTGGTTTGGGGGTATTTTTTTTAATGCCACAAAGATTATTTAATTGCACTACCCTCCCTAAGGGGAAATTCAAAGGTTAATTTGCCCAAGAAAGAAGGGTTTCAGTTTGCCCTGAAGATAAGGACAGAATTACTTTAGCATGTGGGTTGGGGTAAGTGAGAAACTAACAGTTTAGGGCCAGGTGATGGAGAGCAGTTTGAGTAAAAGGGGGAAATAAGGCTATCAGCAGTAGTGCTTTGTCCATATGAGAGACAGGAAATGTGGCATAAAGGATTCCAAAGTCCTTGGAATCAAGGACACCTGAATCCAAACCCTGTACCTGACAAAGCCTAGCTGTGTGGCCACAGGCAAGTGACTTGACCTCTCTGTGCCCCAGGCAATTCTCCAAGTAGGGAAGTTTGCATCAATGGATGAAGCTTCCACACCAAGAACTCACACCAATGAAGTCATAGATCTAAATCATTTCCCATCCCTACCCACTCCTCCTACTCCAAAACATATCATTATACTATACATTGATTACCAGATAATTTATCAAAGAACATTAAGCTTGGAGCCACGTGCCTTGGGTTCTTTCTTTTCCTCTACCATTTTGCCTCTTTAGCCTTTAGTTTCCTTTTCTGTAAACTGAAGAGTCTGGACTGGCCTGGAGGATCTCAATGTTCTTGGAACTTTTAATTTAAGAGTTCCAGTGAAAGAGAGGGAGTAAGGTCCTCATCTGACTTCTCCATTGCTACATCTGTGGAATGATTTCTTTAACATTTAGTATTAGGGGTCAGGGAAACTAAGCCTGAGAGCTTCCAAACAAAGCTTCAAACTGGGCAGGGACAAGGCTTCCCTCATCCTTCTGTGTTGGTGGGAGGAGGGGGTGGACATCTGCCATCAGTGCTTGCCTCCAGACTGCAGGTATTTGCACCTCAGGTGGTGGGAGATAAAAGGGATCCCTTGACATGGGGCCACAGGCCACCTAAAACCTTTCTGGAAGTGTATCCAGACTGCCCACACCATCTCTTTGCTTCAGGTCCAAGGCCCACCAGATAAACACTCCCCTGTCAGTCCACAGCTAGCTGGGTTTTATAGGGCACTTGTTTTTTGTGCCTTACAACAAAAATTTTCTTGTGGAGCAACATTTATTTGCACTATTTTTCTCTTTCTACATTTTCTTCTGCCTGGGGTAAAGACCCTGGAGGTTTTCCTTCCCTCCTGATGCCTGGCCATGCCTTTCTGCCCAAGGCTTGAAGGGCTCCAGGGTAATTTCCAGCTAGCAGCTGAACCAGGTGGGTCCTTAGAGAAAAATGAACAATCCCTTTTGGCCCCATCATGAAAATTGGTGTTATCACTATTGTATTGGAACCAAAAGAAACATTTCCAACCAACTAGAAAGCTACATTTCATATTTCATAATTAAATTTCATTATCTTCTTTATTTAGTCCAACCCTTTGATGAATGGAGTTTGGAGCAGGGGAAACACCCCTGTTTGGATGTTGGTTCTTCCCCCCGCCCCCTTTGCCACCTCCCACTCCCCTCCCAGGGAGTACCAGGGCATCATTTGGAGACACATTTTTAACAGCAGGACTGTTATTTTAACAATAGGTTACCAGATCCATCGGGCAATCTGACTAAAAGCTCATATTTATTTCCCTAATTTTATAAACATTTAATAGGTCCTTATTAAACACATCAGCCAGCATGATTTAATAACACAATCAGTCTCGAAGTTTAAGAAAATTGAAAACAGGATTTGAATGTAATTCAGCCACAATTACTGGAGATTATAGGGAATCATTCCCATATGTCTGCAATGGAGAGCTGCTAATCTCTGTTTTCGTGGAGGTGATTTCCTTTGGAACACTTCCCAGCCTTCAACAGCACTAGTGCTGAACAAATTAGATTTGAAAGTCCCCAATTTTATGACTAAGGTAATATACTCTGTGTATTTAGAGAAACACTGAGTTCCTATTTTAACTGGCTCCCAAATGCTGGACAGAGATCTCAGCTTCATTTAGTTTGGCTGAACTTAGTATATGGTAATAGGTTTTAAAGGGTCAGCATATGTTTTTTTGTGTCTTTCATAGATACCATAACTCCTCTCCACCCACAATGCTAAGGAGTTCGCATCACGGTTTGGTGACGACATTGCTCAGGAATGCAGAGCAATTAGACCTGGAAGAGGGCCTGCTGTTTGAGGCCAGGGGACCCACACACCTCCCTCCACTAAACTTTCAAGCCTCATCACCCTACTCCCTGACCTGCAGCTCATTGGGGCCTCTGAATAGCTTTACTTATGCTCAGTAAAAAGCTGTCTGGTAAACTGGGTCTTTGTGTAGGGCCCTGACTTGGCTTCAAGACGACTTCTTGAAAAGATTGACTCTTTGGAAGGAGCTGATGCTTTCTGGTTCCCAGCAGGACAGGAGGGTGGTGGCAGAAGGTAGTAAACCAAAGAATTATGAATGTGTGGGATGCTCGGGGTCTGCAATTTGGGGGTCATAAGTTTTAGCAAGAAAACAGCCTTTTTCTGCTTCTCTCTACCCTTCAGAAACATGCCCTGAGATTCCCCCTGCAAATGATGAAAATAGTAAAAAAATTTAAAGTTCTTTTAAGGACTTTTAACTCTTTAGAGTACTTTGATATGTAGGGAAAATGTCCTAAAAATTAGATGGAACCAAATGTGGAGTGAACTGCCTCAACAAGTAGTTCCCCCCTCACTGCTAGACTTGGGTTGGACCAGATGGTCAGTGAGACCCCTTTCCATTCTCAAATTCTGTGATTCTTATATCTCATTGGTTTCCTTTAATAATCCAGGGAAATAATGCACACATTATCATACCCATCTGATAGATGAAATGAAGATGTTAAGAACTTTAGGAGACAATAGAAAAGAATATGATCTTGAGTCAGTTTTAAGCATAAGGATATGCCATGCACTGTGCAAACCACCGCTTATACAAAGAAGACAAAAATAGTTCCTGCCTTCAAGGGGTTCACAGCCTAATGGAAGAGACAATATGCAAACTACTTACAAACAAGATATGTATAGGAGAAATTGGAAAGAATATCATTGGGAAAGACTAACATTAAGGAGAACAGGAAAAAACTTCTTATAGAAGGTGGGATTTGAGCTGAGATTAGAAGTTAAATCCTGCTTAATCTCTCTGGCCTACAATTTCTTCAGTTGTAAAATGGGGAGAGGAGGGATTGAACTAGACTCGGAAGTCCCTCCTATCTCTGGCAGTAAGCTATGAACTATTTGCTAGACCCTAAAGAAAATATTGCTCATACCTTAAAACATCAAGTTGACACCAAGAATACTGCCATAATTATTCATCTTTAATTATAATAGTACTTTACATTTAAATTGGAAAATGTTAGCTGTTATTACTACTATTATATATTTGGTCCTTATGGCAACCATAAGATAGTCAAAGTGGGTATTATTATCTCCATTTCAAAGATGCAGAAACTCAGACTCAACATGATTAATCAAGTCACACAGTAAATCAGAGATAGTTCAAAAGTGGAGTCTTGGTTTTCTGATGTTAAGTCCAACACACTTTCCACTATACCATGCTTCCTAATTGCCTCTAATGGTTCTTTAGAAGCCATACATCATAGATATATCTGTAAAAAATTAGTCGGCTTCATTGAACAAGTTTTTCCCCATCTAAGGCCAATGCCCTTTTGTTCCATTCTACCAATACATATTTTATTCAATCAGGAAAGTTTTGATCTACTCTCTCAAAGCACACAGTACCACCTGAAAAAGGAAAATGCGGTTCCCCAGTCGTTTGTCAATATGGAGGGCATGGAAGAACATTAAGTTTTTCATATGGAATCACTGGCCAAATAACAGGCACATGCTAGTGATGTCATTGGTCCTCTTCAAAAAGGAAGGATGAACAACAACAAAGCAGTGATGCTGAGATCTCACTGATAAATAGTGAAGACCGCAGTTCCCTGAGAGTCTGCAGTCTATCCATTGAATCTTGCTGGAGAAGGCTGTTCTTTCCCTCTATAACTGAAGGCTTTCCTATCAGATTAAGGAGTCCATATCTCTACATACTTTCTATAGACTCATAACCAGGGTCAGACCAAGGCAAAATTGTTAAGAAGACAAAAGTTTGCCTTTGTTGCTGCCTCACTATCCTTTCTTCAACTCATTCTTCCTTTTGGCATGATGTCCACCTTCTCCCCCAATAAAATGAGGTGAATTTCAGGGTCAAAAGACTTCATTATTTCCTAGACATCTTCCTTATTTCAAAGATCTCAAGCTAGAAGTGACTGTATAGCCAGACCATCTAGGCCAACTCTTTCATACTATAGATGACTGAACTGGGACCCAGTAGAATTAATTGACTTTTTCAGGGTCATAAAGCAATTATCAGAGTTAATATTAGAGTAGGATTTGAACCCAAATCCTTGGTCTGATCCCGGAAAGTGCCAGTGCTCCATCATCCTCTACATGGTGCAGAATAGCCTTGAGCATATTATTTAACCTTTCTAATCTTCAGTTTCTTGAATTTAAAATGAGGATAACACCATCTACCTTACTTATTTCACAGGGTTTTGTGGGACTTTCACTTGATCCAATGCATGTGAAAATATTTTGTTGTGAAGGGTCCTGGCTAAGTCCAGGTATTCAAAAAACATTATGTAAATTGTAAAATGCATCTGAGTGTCAGGTGCTCTTCCTCCAAGATTTTTACCTGTCTCCCTAAGCTTCCCTCCCAGCAAATAAAATCCTGCTCCAGTCTTTTTTCTGATCTGTTTCCTTCCACCAAAACTCATCTGTTCTGTGTCCCATTCATCCACTCTGATGAATGAATTGAAGTAAGACTGCAACAAATTTCTTTTTCTTTGATATTTTCATATTTTTCCTCTACTGATATCTTCCTATAATGCCATATCAAAATGCAGAGGCAATCCTAGAATCCCCAAAACTCTGCCAATGGAGCCCAAGCCCTGGCAGAGCCTATGAAGATGGAAAAATCCCAAAAGGGGCTGTATATTTGCCAAGCAAGACTACCCTAAGTGAAGTCAGAAACTCTTGCCAAGTGAAGGTTGACAATTGAATTATTTATTTATTTTTAGCTCACTTACAAAGACTATCTACTAAAACACAGAGACTTTCAGGGAAATCACAGATAACACGTTTTTGAAATCCCTCCCTTCTTTTCACCTGGGTTTCGTCTAGCTCAACCTGCCCATTTGAAAGATGAAGAAATTGAGGTCTAGTCAGTAAAGTGACTTTCCCAAAGTCACCCAGAAGCTAAGTATTCATAGGAAACTACAATTTCCAATGCAGATTGGTACCTCATTCTTCAATTATAGTTTCAAGGATTTGGCCTGGAACACTGAGTGACCTGCACAGGATCAAATAACCAGTTTGTGTCACAGATGGATCTTCAACCCAGGAGTCTCTGTTGACACACAGTGGGAACTTAAATTCTGGTTGACTTGAATTAGGCCACAGTGCCCTCTATTTGGAGAAAGATAAATGTTTCCACTAGTCTCCTAGCCCAAAGACTCACAAGGGTCACCTGGAGCTCCCAACTTGGCCCCATTCTGAAGTCGAAGAGGGAAGTGTCTTCCTGTGAGAGCTCTTGCTTCATATCTCTGAAGGTCTGTCTCCTATTCCTACCTCATTACAGAAACCAGCTCTCTGGCTGCCACCTCCTCCATCCCTTGGGGCTGTGTTTCCAGATTTTCAATTTCCTAAATCTCCTTCCTACTTCAGCTTGAGAAGGTGAGTAGTTCTGAATTTCCTGGCTTTTGCTTATTCTCCTTAATGATTTTCAAATCATTTTCCCTATTCACTATTTGCCCTTAGTTTAATATCTATTAATGATTGACCGTAATCTCTTGGGGAGAGGTCACCAAGAGAAAGGGCAAAAGCAAGCTAGTAACTAGCTGAGAATATCTCAAGCCAAGGGTCTTAACTTAATTATTTTATTTTATTTATTTATTTTCTTTAAGGGATTGGGAGGGGGGAGGTGAAAAGGAAAACAATGTAAATTACTGCTACTGTACATTTTGCCAGAAGTGTGTGGAAATGTTGCTCTTGGGGTAATTCTTCCCCATCACAGCAAACTGAGAACATTTCAGGCATTTTATTTTCTTGTCAGTTTCAATAAATGCAAAACAATTTATCCAATGCAGCAAAAGATGAGGGCTAAATTTTTCAAAGCCATATAGATGCGAGTGTGTGTGTGTTTGTGTATTTCTGTCTTAAAAGCAAACTGTAATGCTGTAAGCCTTCTAAGACAAAGAGCTTTTACGCATATCTGATTAGCTCATTTCCTTTGATTTTGGTGAGTGATGTCATTTGGGCCCAGCTGTTGGGTTGCTGCAGATGATTTCCCTTACTCATGTTTCACCAAATCATTTCTGCCCCTAATGGAATTACTTGGCCTGAAATACAGCATTTTTCATGGTTCACCTATCCTATCAGCTGATACCCAGGACTCCTCAGTAAAAGAAAAGGGAAATCTATAAAAAGTCATAAGAGACATTTTTTTAAAGACTTTATTTTGTTGGTATTGCTACAGCATCTGTTTATGCACCAACTAGCCAACTTATTCTGAATTCAGCCCCTAAATTGAGGCTAGAATTGGAATTGAAAGCAATCAAAGATTGCTCATGGAAGGCCCCAGCTTCTTGGATGGAACGCTCTCCCCTATCCTCTGTCCAGGATGTGGTTACAGGGGAGCTATGCTTTGAAGGAGATCTTGACTTGAGCAGGGCATACAAAGAGGTTATGTGTGTCTGTTTGAGGTATATTTGGCATGGCACTCACACCAGCCAGGGGCAGGGAAGTACAGCAATCAGCAAGCTAAATGTCTGAGCTGGGGAATACAGTTGAAACATTTTATTAGGATTGCAACAAGGGGACTCACTTGGAGGAGAGGATCCCTTGTCTTAGGAGAGTCACTTGTCTTTACAATCCTTTGTGCACTCAGGCTCTGCTTTCATTTGGTAGCCTCCTCCTCTCCTCTTCATTCCTTCTTCTGGGTCTCCCACTGATATTATTTTCCCTATTTGAAATGTCCTTACCCTTTCTCTCTACCTGAGTCTTAGCCATTCTGTTTCTTCTTCTTTTTTTTTGCTTAAAAATGTTTCACTGATGCACTTTTTTTAAAAAAGCAATTGGGGTTAAGTAACTTGCTCAAGGTTACACGGCTAGTCATTATTTATGTGTGGGTGCTCATTTTCTGAGGCCGGATTCGATCCCAGGTCATCCCAACTCCGAGGCCGGCGCTCTTACTCACTGCGCCACCTAGCCGCCCCTACACTTTTCTTTATACCATAGCTGCTCTCCGTTTACCTGATTCTACAATAGACCTTTCCTTTATAACAAGAATTTCTAAAAATTAAAATAGAGACTTTATAGTTCTCAAAGCATTGAATATACAAAATTTCATTTGATCCTTGTTTTCAGTCATGTCCAACTATTTGTGACCCCATGGACCACAACTACTGTCCACGGGGCTTTCTTGGCAAAATTGCTGGAATGGTTTGACATTTCCTTATAACAAAGAAAATAATGGTAATAATTTTAAGGCATTTGGGAAAAAAAAAGTCCTCCATTCATAGGTAGTCATAGAATTATGAAGGAACTTTGGAGGCCATAAAATCCAACCCCTCCATTTCCCAGATAAGGAAACTAAGGCAGTGACTTGCCCAGAGTCACAAAGCTAGCAAGTGCCTAAGAAAGAATTTAAACCTAAGATTTCCTGGCTCCAAGGCCAGTGCTCTATGTTCTATTCCATTCTGTCTCTTAGGCTCAGTTTTGAACAAGGCAAAGATAGCAAACTGCTTGGAATGCCATGTGTTGCACATGTGATGTATAAAAAGTTAAAGAGGCATAATTTCTGGGTAATTAATCATTTTTATTAATCATGCTAGCAGATAATTACTAAAAGGGGAATGCACTCAACACCTATATGCCCTTGGAAGAGTGGGTGTTCCTGAGGATGGCAATCAACTCTGATTGGTTAACAATTAATGAGAAGAGTGAATATTATAACAAGAGGTGAGATTTGTTCTAATGAGGGACTTGGGGGATACTTGACACTTCCCTTCAAGACCACCCCTCAGCCTCTGGCAATCTAGACAAAGGATCTACCCCCTTGCCCAAACCTTCCATTGGAACACAATAGGCCAGAATTCACCTTAGATGAAATTCTTTGTAAGGTTCTCCAGTTGGGTGGGGCAACCATTCCAAGATTTCATCTCATTATCTGCCCTATCCTTCAGAGAACTAAACTTTTACCTAATCTCCAAATGAGGAAGTGAAAACCAGGATCTCCCCAGTAGTTGGTAATTTAATCGTTATTTCTCTCATATATAACATTCTATCTCTCACTTTTGTGTCTTTGCAAAAGCAACCTACTGTGTCCTCAGCTCCATCACATAACAGCCTTCCTCACCTTCTTTCAAAGCAAATTCCTCCACATGTGGCTTTTCCCAATTTCCCCAAGTTATTAGTGATCTCTAATGCCTGAAATTACTTTGTACATGTCCTTTTCCTGCTAGAATGTAAGCTTCTTGAAGGCAGGGACTGTTTCATTTTGGGGTTTATATCTGTAGCACCTAGCATGGGGCACAAGACAGAGTGGGATTTAATAAATATTTATTTGATTGGTATTTACTTTTTGCATGGGTATTGTCTTTAGTGAGCTGTGTAAATGCCTTATTTCCACTTTATTTTATTTGAAGTCAGGACTCATTTTTGTCTTTTGTCTTTATATATCCAGCACTTGTCCCAGTGCCTGGATATGTCAGGTGCTTAGAAATTGAGTTATTGAATTGAAAGTGAGTTAAATAAAACCATCAGGCATAGTCATGTATCTAAAAGTGCTTGGCACATTCCCTACCCAAAGTCCACCACCTCCCTACCAAGAGGAAGGAGATATTTCATTGTCAATCCTTGAATCCTATCTACTCTTCAAGGCCCTTTCTGGTATCCTTTCCTTGGAAACTCTTCAGCACAGCACCATGAAGCATATTATTTAATTTCATTTTGTTTTTTTGTTTCTCTGAACAGAATATACTGACCTTATGAGCAGAACATCAAAGCATCTAGCCCAGGGCTGATTATAAGTAAGTATGCAATAATTCCTTGTTTGATTGCTTTGGTCAGTATTGCTGTGTAAAACCACCACCCAGCTAACTTGCTCTGTATTTCAAATACCATCTTTTCCAAGGCATACGGTGAGGGCAAAGGGTTGGAGAGGAACTCCTTAGCAGAATTTTCTAGGTAATCGATTGATGTGCTTCTTGAATGCTTTTGACAATTTCTAAATTCCATCATAAGATATTCAAACTGAAGCAGGGGAGGGGATTCCTGGCAAGTTCAATCCTTTTCGGTTTACAAATGAAGAAAATGAGTTGGAAAAACATGAAATTGCTTTCCCAGGGTTACAGAGATAGTGAAAGTGCAAGAAGCAGAACCCATGGTTTAGGGCTTGGACTTCCCCTCTCATTCCCCTGTAGAGCTTTGTAATATTATAGCCATTATGTCACTGGATCCTCAGATCAGCCCCTGTGAACAGAACAAGGACAGGTGGTATTATCCTTCTTTTGTAGTTCACAGACTGTGGCCTAGAGATGCTAAGGGATTGTCCTTTGATTATACTGCCAGGCAGCCTGGCCTACTGGATCAAGTGCTGGACTTGCTGTGAGTCAGCCTATGTTTGAGGTCCATTTCAGAAACTGGATAAATGACTAGGCAATTTTATCTACATCTCTGAGTCTCAGTTTCCTCAACAGTAAAAAGGGGATGATAGTGGCAATGTCTACTTCACAAGCTCATTGTGAAGACACAAGGTTATGTAATTTTCAAAACTTAAAATGTTGAAATAACTGTCATCAAAGTCATGAATTTGTAATCAGTTGAGAGGTAGCCTGAAAGAAAGGACAGAGAATCAGGGAGACCTGAGTTCAAGTCCTGTCTCTGACATAATACTGGCTTTGTGACCTTGGGCAAATCACTTACCTCTCAGTGCCCCAAACAGCTGTCTAGGACTATAAATGGCAGAGGAGGCACTGCTCTCTACTTTTTGTTTTTATATTTGATTTTTATTTGTTTTTCTCAATTACCTGTGAATAAACTTTTTTAACATTAGTTTAAAAAAAATTCAGTTTCAAATTCTCTCCCTCCTTGTTCTCTCTTTGAAAAGGCAAACAAGTTGATATAGATTATACATATGCTAACATGCAAAACATTCCCATGGTTGCCATTTTGCAAAAGAAAATGTAGACCAAAATAACAGCATCATTGATCATAATAGCTAAGTCATTCACAGTTGACCATTGTACAATATTACTGTTACTGTGTACAATATATTACTGGTTCTGCTCATTTCACTTTGCATCAGTTCGTGTAAATCTAACCCCAGGTTTCCTGAAAGCATCCTGCTTGTCATTTCTTAGAGGACAATAGTGTTCTATCACAATCTTATATCATAACTTATTCAGACATTCCTCAATCGATGGACATCCCCTTGATTTCTAATTCTTTACCACCCCAAGAAGAGCCGCTGTAAAAATTTTGTGCATATAAGTCCTTTTTCTTTGGTCTCTTTGGGATATAGACCTAGTAGTGCTTTCACATGCACAGTTTTATAGCTCTTTAGGCATAGTTCCAAATTTTCCTCCAGAATAGTTGGATCAATTCACAACTCTATCAACAATGTATGTGTCCCAATTTTTCCACATCCTTTCCAATATTTGTCATTTACCTTTTCTGTCATATTAGCCAATCTGATATGTATGAGGCGATACTTCAGAGTTGTTTTAACTTACATTTTTCTAATCAATAATGCTTTAAAGCATTCTTTAAAATATGACTATTAATAGCTTTGATTTCTTCTTCTGAAAACTGTTCATATCCTTTGATCATTTATCAGTTGAGAATTGGCTTATATCCTTACAAATTTGACTCAGTTCTCTGTCTATATAGAAAAAAATGAGGCCTTGATCAGAAAAAAATTTACTATAAAAAAATTCCCCACTTCTAATCTTGGCTGCATTGGTTTGCTTATACAAAACCTTTTTAATTTTATGCAATAAAAATTATCCAGTTTACACATGATATTGCACTCATACTCTCTCTCTCTCTCTCTCTCTCTCTCTCTCTCTCTCCCTCTCTCCCACTTCTCCCACACTTACTCTCTCATTCTCTCTCATCTGGTCTGAAAGTCTTACCTTATCTATAAATCTGACAGGTAAAATATTCCATGTTCCCCTAATTTGCTTATGTTTATATCTAAATCATGCACCCATTTTGACTTTATTTTGCTATATGGTGTGAGATGTTGGTTATTTTCCTAGTTTCTGCTGAACTATTTTCTAGTTTTCCTAGGAATTTTTTTTTCAAATAGTGATTTCTTGTCCAAATCTTAGATCTTTGAGTCTGTCAAACTCTACATTACTATGTTCATTTACTATTGTATTGTATGTACCTAATCTAGTCCACTAATCTAGTCCACTTTATTTCTTAACTAGTACCAGATTGTTTTGATGATTACCACTTTATAATACAGTTCGAGATCTGATACTGCTAAACCACCCTTTTTCACATTTTTTCCCATAGATTCCCTTGTTATTCTTGACCTTTTGTTTTGTCAGTTGGGGCTGCTATATGTTGGAAGGAGAAGTTTCTCATAGATTAAGTCCCCCCTTCCTCATGTACATATATGTACAAATTACCTATATGTACATATATTTTGTACACACAAAGACTTGTGTGTGTCTTGTCTCATAATAGACAGCTCCATTCTTCAGAACTACTGTTCATTTTGGGCTGAATATGGTGTTTATTCCCTGTCCATCCACAGGCATTACTTTTAGACATGACTTTCCTAAGAGGTTCTCTTTAACGATCTGCTTGTAATTGCCTCCATTTCAGAACCTGTCTGATAGTTCTACTTTTATCTATTCTTTGTATGTGTTTGACCGAGTGGAATCAAATAGTCAATCAACACTGATTTAGCACCTACTATGTGCTGGACACTGGGATAAATACTATGGAAATACCAACAACAAAAGAAAAAAAGACAGACAGTACCCAGTTTCAAATAGCTCTCTGTCTAGTGGGGGGGGTGGGGAGACAATACATAAAGAACTAGTTGCAAAAAAAACTAGTTATATGACCAATTAGAAATAATCAACAGAGGAAAGGCAATGGAATTACAGTGGACTGGCAAAGGCTTCATGCTGAAGGTGAGATTTTAGCTGGGATCTGAAAAAAGTCAGAAGCTAGAGATTAGGAGTGAAAGTATTCCAGGCATTGGGAACAGTCAGAAAAAATACCTAGAGCTGGGCAATAGAGAATCTTGTTTGAGGAGCAAAAAGGCCTGTGTCACTAGGTCATAGAGTATTGAGAGATGTTGGAAGACTGAAAAGGTGGTAGTGGGGAGCAGGAAAGGCTTTTGGTTTTATATTTAATCCTAGAGGCAATAGGGAGCCACTGGTGTTTGAGGAGGGAGCTGGCATGGTCAGACCTGAACTTTAGGAAAATCAATTTGACAGTTAAGCAGAGGGTGGACTGGAATGAGGAGAGGCTTGTGGCAGAGAGGTCAATCAGTAGCTTTTTTCAGTAGGTGCTGAAAACTCACATCAAGGTGGTAGCAGTATCAGAGGAGAGAAGGTAGACATGTTACAAAAATAAAGTGAACAGACCTTGGCAACAGATTGGATGGGGGTGAGGAGAGTGAGAAAGATTGAGGAGTCATGGATGAAACCTAGGTTGGGAGCCTGGGAGGCTGGTGCTACCCTCAGCAATAAGAAAGTTAGGAAAAGGAGATGGTTTGTGGGGGAAAGATACAGTTCAGTTTTATACATGTTGAATTTATTCTAGCTCTGAGACATCTAGTTTGAGATGTCCAGTAGGCAGTTGGACATGCCAGGTTGAAGGTCATCAGAAAGACAGGCTAGATAACCAGATTTGGGAATCAAGAGCATAGAGGTGATAATTCAATCTATGGGAGCTGATGAGATTCCTTATTTGAAATAGTAAGGGGGGGGGAGGGCCCAATATGGGAGACACACAGCAAACATAATCTATATAAAAATTCAACAAAGGAAACTGAGAAGGAAAGGTCAGATAAGTAGGAGGAGAACCAGGAGAGAATAGTGTCATGAAAACCTAGGGAAAAAAAGAGTATCAAGGAGAAGAGAACGATGGTGAGTGTTAAAGGCTATAGAGAGGTCAAGGGAGATGAGGGCTGAGCAAAAGCCACTAGATTTAGAAATTAAGATGCCTGGTAATTTTGGGTAGAGCAACTGAAATTGAATGATACAGTCAGAAGTCAGGCTTTAGAAAGTCAAGAGTGGTAGGGAAAAAAGAGGCACCAATTGTAGCTGGCCTTTTCAAGGAGTTAGCCACAAAATGGAAGTGAGATATGGGATAGTAGCTGGCAGAGATAGAAGGATCAAAGGAGGGGTTTTTGAGGATGTTTGGAGGCATTGGGGAAATAGACAGTGAGAGACTGAAGCTAAATGAGAGAGTAGAGAGGATGGAGAGGTCAATCTACTGGAGAAGATGGGATGAAATGGGATCACAACAACCACCTATGTGAGACTGCAGTAAAGGAAGAGATAGTGATAGAAATCAGCTGGATAATGTGAGATGATGAGGAGATCAATGAGGAAGGTATAGATAAATGGCTTCAGTTTTGTTTTGTAACATGAGGCAAGATTCTTAGCTGAAAGTGTAGGGAAAGGTAGAGTCATGGGACGTTTGAGGAAGAATGAATAGCTGCTTGGTGAGTGGGATAGTGAGTTAATTAGGAAAGTGTAAAAGGATTGCCTCGCCATAATGAGAACCCAGTTGAAATTATGTAACATAAAATTTATAGTGGACCCCATCAGCACAGATGCATGACTTTCTCCAGCTTCATTCAGCAGTATGTGTGGTAGGAGCAAAGGCAGTTGATGGGAATGATCCAAGACTGAGGCTTGTCCAGGGTGAGATTGGGGATACATTAAGGGTACAAGGGGATTCAAAAGGATAGTGTAGAGTTGAATGAATTCACCAAGGGGTCAAGATGGCGAAGGGAGAAGAGTGTAGCTAGTACAAGGATAAAGAACAGGGAAAGAACTGAGTGCTTAAGGTCAGAGCGAGGATAAGGAACAGAATTTGGGGTTGTAAGATGGAGGTAGGATGGAATTATCTAGGCTGTAATCAGATGGAGGAATTTCAGATAATGGTATGATAAGGGGAGAAGTTTATTAAACCTTGAGGAACAAATTCAGATTTATTTTCATTTTCTTCTCAGGGTCTTAGGCAGTTAAGGAGAGAGGACAAGCATTTGGAAACGAAAGGATGTTACTCTCTTTCCTTCTAGGCAAAAGACCAGGCTGAAGACTTAATAGAATGACTGGTCTCTTTTTTCTAGGGGAGGCTGCAGACCAGGCAGGAGACTTGGCAGGACAGAATGGAATTTTTCCTTTAACAGTAAAAGATAATCCCTTTTTCCCCACCTGTGGCTAACTCCCCTTAGCTCCAGAATAGCACCTTGTAGGAAGAACATTGGATTAGAAATCAGCAGGCTGGGGTCACCCAAACTGACTATGTGATTTTGCACATATCACTTCATTTTTGTTTCAACTATGAATGGTCATAATTATTCCTGCCCATGTACCTCATAGGGTTTCTGTAAGGATCATAGGAATGAAGGACTGAGAAACTAAAAAGCCTTTCTTTTACAAATGCAAGCTCACTTCCCAGCTACAAACCTTTATTTACTCTATTCCTCCCACCCGGGATTCTCTCTCCATTTCCTTCTTTTTAGCCAAAGAGAACCCATCCTTCAAGGCCTAGCTCACATTCTACCTCCTCTGTAATATTTCTCCTTGTCTACCAATCTATATTAATCCCACTTTCCACTTCCATCACAAGAGTATCTGACTATATTGGGCTTTTAGTTTGCAAAAACACTATATATATGATCTCACTTTAACCTTACAATGATCCTGTGAGGCAGGCATTCTAGAACATCATTTTACATGTGAGGAAACCAAAATTAAAACAGCTTACCTATAGTCATACAGTAAATATCAAAATCAAGATTCAAAGCCAGGTGTTTCTGGTACCATGTCCAACCCTCTATCCTCTCTGCCACACCATGTCATCAGCTAAGCTTTTCCTGTGAGCTTGGGTGGCTATGTGTATTATTTCTTTCATCTTTAGTCATATCCTGCCTTGTACTCATACAACATTTATTTATTTTTAATAAAATTTTATTTTTTCTAATTACATGTTAAAACAATTTTTAACATTTGTTTTTAAATTAATTTCCTCATAAATTATATTAAGGGCCTATGGATCTTGCATCTTAACTACCTCCTAGATGTACCATGTTACTTTGACTAGTCTGGAAGTTCCTAGAGGGTGGGAACCTTGTCTTATATTTATTTTACATTCCCCCACCCCTTTCAACTCCATACTAAGAACAGGAAATACTTGTGAATGAATTTAATTCACAATAATTATTTGGGGTTAAGGTCAGAGCTATGACACAAACAGGGGAAAAATAACTGGTCTCCTGTGTGTGTGTGTGTGTGTGTGTGTGTGTGTGTGTGTGTGTGTGTAAAATCATACATTGAACAAAACCTGTGTTTACTTTTTCCTTAAAGTCATATTCCATGTTACTGAGGTGACATTTGAGGAGAAAAATTGTCAAATGCCCATCCTTTGAACCTGCTTGTCTACAAAAAGCTAATGCCATAGCTTGAAACTACATATATCTTTTTGTCTCATATCAGTCACCAAATTATTTTGGAAAAAAAAATATGTTAAGATATTGAAGCCTGCCTAGCTTTCAATAGTCATATCACTTTGTGGCTGAGATGATAAAAGCATTAGATAGAGTGAGTTACCAGCCATCTCAGTTTCAATGGACGCATATTAAACTCTTAAAATAATAAAAACCCCTAGAGTAATGGAAGTGTAGTGGGAAGGCAGGAGAAGAGAGATGAAATGAAGGCTGCCACTAATGGGGTTGCTCATTTGTGTCCCACTCAAGTGTCTCTATAAAATAAATAGCAGGTCGTTTAGTCAGAGTACATATGGTTTGATTTTTATTTTTTTCCCCTAAGTATTTCTCGTTTTTTGATAGAATAGTGATTCCATCAAAGATAGGCCTCCTAGGCTAGGATTGGGGGAAGGGTGCAGTAGACATGGCCAGGGCACTTCAGGCCATTGGGAGGGAGTCTGGAAGCCTGCAATTCCCCTGAAAAAATGTTTAAAGTAGAGGTCGTGTGGTTTGGTGAGATGAAAACTACATTCAAGTTGGGGTTTTTGTTTGTTTTTATACTGACTCCACCACTGACTTGATATAATCTTAGAAAAATGGACCTCTCTGAGAGCTTCTTCCCCCATATACTATTTTTCCATCATCACAACAAACAAGAGGTACGGTGAGAAGAGCAAAAAGTATCATATTTTAAGTCAGAGGTCATGGTTTTAAATCATGCCCTGGACACTCACTACCTATTCAGCTTAGACAAGTCATTTCAGGACCCCAGTTTCCTCCTCTATTAAGCAAGGGGATTGAACCAGTTGACCTATGAAATAATCTCACGACGACTACCTTCATGTATATGTATAACACGATACAGAGATCTCAGGTTTCAAGGATGAACAAAGACTGATAAGGCATCATACCCAAGAAGGGCAAGACTGGACTAGTTCCATTTTAATTCTGACACTTATATGCCCCCTTAAAACTTAGTTCTACAGCATATTAATTTACAGCCACCTAATAGACTGATTATCATTATGTCTACTTCAATTAAATTCAATAAATATCTATTAAACACCTACTATATTTAAGGTTCACAGGCTGTAGTGGATTGAGGGCTAGCCCTAGAGTCAGGGGATTTGGGTTTGAGTCTTGCCTATGAGTAGAACTGACAGGGTATGGGATCTGGACCCTCACTTAAACTATCTGTGAATTTCAGGAACCCGGTCCCTGAACCCAGATCCTTGGCATTCACATAGGTCTCATTCCAGTACAATCCTTTCAACTGTTCCTTTATTGTGCACCCCCCCCCCACTTCCCTACTCCCAAGCCCAACCTAACCCTTCATTCTCTCATTACCTCCTACTCAGTCCCTGAAGTTTCCCATACATTGTGGTGGCTCAAATCTCTGGTGCCTCAACCCAAGGTATCTGATCCAGGCCAGCATACCTTGATTACTTAATTAGCGTACTTGACACTCCTTAATCCTATCCAAACCCCTTTTCTCTGTTACCTCCTGAACACCCAGGCTATTTGCCCCTCATTAATATCATACAAATCTTTCCACAATCTTTTTCCCTTTAAAAATATCAGTCTTGACCCTATCAACCATGCAGACTCATTAGGAGTCTGACCAGCTTGTATTGGCATCACAAATAAACTCTGTACTTTGACTGGAAGGCTTGAGTGGTTGAATTCCTTTGAGGCAATCCTACACTCTGTATCCTTACATTTCAGGGTTCCCAGAATCCCTAGACTACAACAGAAACTCTAAAATGTGACCATGGGCAATTTACTTAAGATCTCAGTAAACCCATGCAACCTTTCTAAGACCATGGATTATTGATTTGTGTAGGTGGAGAGAGTTAACTATGCTCATTATATTGAAGATCTGGATCTCTGCTCTAGATGCAGGAGGGAAAAGTGGTTAACAAAAACACTTAGAGTTTATGTTTGAATGGGTTATGTAATATATAAATGACTAAATACAAGATAACTTGAGGAAAAGAGAAAGTACTAATAACTTGTGGAAAGATTTCATGAGAAAGGTAATATCTGACAGGAATTTATAAGCCCTTAGTAATGTTCTTCCCATTAACATTCACTCAATAGACTTAATTGTTGCTGTTTGTCCTTTATTTTTTTTTTCATTTTGGAGGGCAATTGGGGCTAAGTAACTTGCCCATGGTTGCGCGGCTAGGTTTGTTTTTTTTTGGCTTGTTTTTGTTTTTTTTTTTTTTGTGCATTAAGTGTCTGAGGCTGGATCCGAACTCAGGTCCTTCTGACTCCAGGGCTGATACTCTTCTCACTGCGCCACCTAGCCACCCCTGTCCTTTATTTTCAAAAAGTACCAATGACATAAATCCCAAAAAGTAAACTTAATTAGCTTTATACCAAAGGCATTAATTTGCTAAGGTGATATAAGTAATAGCAGTTGATTCAAAACATCCCCCTTACACACATACATACACACACACACACACACACACACACACACACACACACACGGCATATTCTTCCATAACTCAACTCTCCATATGGAACTAAAACTGCTAGCATTTATCCACTTTTTAAAATCCTCCAGGACTGTGATTAGCTTATTCGATCAACTAGTCCCATTGTTCCATTCTTGATTCAATGAAAGTAGTTTAAAGGGATCACAAGTCACCTCCTGGCATCTAATTCCTTTCTTTCTCCAAGCACAGAACTATGCACACACAAGAGAGTGTCCGTAGAGGAACTTAGTTGGGCTGAAAGAGCATGACTGATTCTGGGGCCAACTAGATAAGTGAGGTCCCACCCATCTGTATAAATTGGGCTATGATAATCCACCTTTTCTGGAGTTGACACTAAATTTCATATTGCATTAAAACAAATGAATAGTTTGTTTTACATGATCAATATTGTTACTTCTTCCCTGAGATACTGTCATTGATTCCTTGCTGAATTAGAACTGCATGAATGGAGCCGTTGAAAGTATCTTAGTGACAAACCTTTTGTCAATGGTTAACTTGAAAGGGAGAGAATCCCCTCTACTCTCACTTGGTATCTCTCATTAGGTCTAACTATATGCAGCCTCTGATGGAGTTGCATTTCCTAAGCAACCTTAGCTATCATTTTGTGTTCTGACCACACCCGTGGATGTTGGGTCGTACAACACCTTAATCCCCAGGACACCTCATTTATTTGAAAAGCAAGTGATTGCTTCCCCTGGGAAGCCATTGGAGTATGGGTGAGGCCAGGGAAAGAACTCCTAAGCATTCACATCACAAACCTTTCCTACAAACTGTACTGCCTGTGTCTCCCCCTCCTTTTACTCTTTTCCCTTCCGAAAATTGTTCAAGACAATGGAAGAAGCAATCAGGATTATCAATGCTCTTGGTGTCCTAAACTTAATTTCCAGATTAGGGGTTGATTAACATTAGGATTATAGCATGTGCCCAATGTCCAGTAATGTGGAACATTAGATGTGTGAAGGAAATTAATTGTGGGCACAGATGTTCCTTGCAGGACCAATTTGTCTGGGATTTCAGGAGGTAGTACCACACAGATCAATAGGAAAGGAGAAAATTAGTGATGTGTTGAAAGAAATGGCGTCTAGGGAGAAAGGCAGCTGATCTATTTCTCCCAAGGAGGCAGAATGTTGTATGGAATTTTTTTTTAAAAAAAAGAACACACACAGTATAGTTTGCTTAAAACATCTGTGTTTGCTAGACCTCCACCTTTAGGATACCACAGATGAAAATACAAGGGCAGTTCAAGAAAGTTTCTTCCTTATTGAACACATCAAAGTAGAAAGGCTGTACTGTAACCTAGATTGTGAGGGCACTGGATGGAAGCCATATCTATTTCTAATGCAGGAACTGGCAAAGGGAGTTCCAAGTGTCACCTAAGAAACAGCTGGGCATGTTGATCAACTCAGTGACCTTTGCTACTAGTGGTTCCCTACCCCACCCCCATCACTATGTGGGCTTGCTCATTTGTTTTAGCAGATCATTTAATTCTATTTCTTTTTTTTTAATGTGTTAAACACCTACTATGTGCAAAGCACTAACTGTAAGTGTGTATGTGTGTTTGTGTGTGTGTGTACACATATACACATAGATAAATAGATAATGACATAGGCCTTGCCCTTATGGAGAGAAGATACAATGCATGCACAAATGAAAAACAGAATGGTTTGATAGAGAGTATACTAGATTTTTAGTCAAAGGACTTGGGTTCCGATTCTGAATCTGCCACTTAGAAAAGTCACTTAACATCTGTCTCTGGGTTTCTGTTTCATTATCTATAAAATGAGAGGGTTGGGTCTTCTAAAGCCATTGTCAGTTCTAAACATGTAATACAAAGTAGCGCACGAACAATACTTAGGAGAGAGCCAGATAAGATATTCTAGGACGATATGAGGTGGGGGAGGGGTAGGAAGAAATGAAGGAATGCTTTATGAAGGAGATGTTGCTTTGCTTTCAGTGAGTCCTGAAGGAAGGGCAAGATTCTGAGAAGGATGAGGAAGGAAAACATTCCAGGCATAATGAACAGTGCCCTGTACAAATGCATCAAGGTAGCAGACAGTTCAAATTCAAGATCTAGTTTAGTGATCTAATTTGACCAGAATGTACGATGTAGGAAAAGAAAAAATATATATAAAGTTAGACGGGAAAGGCAGTCTGGAATCAAAGTCTGAAGGGCCTTAAATGCCCTTAGAATCTCTTGTTTTTCCTAGAGGAAATACAGGGCTACTAAAAGTTTTCAAGTGATCAGGCCTATTAATGAAGATTATTTTGGCAGCTCAGGAAAGGATAAATTGGAAAATAGGGAGACTGGAGCCATAGAGACCAATCAGGATGCTGGTTAGAGCAACTACTGTGATGGTGATATCAGTAGTGGAAAAGTGAGAAATGTGACTGATGTTGGGAAGGTAAAATAAATGGAACTTGGCAATTGATGAGATACTGAGAGTAAAGGAGATGAAAGAAGCCATCTTTATGACTCTAAGGTTTTCAGCATCCATAAGAAATAAGGTAGATTTAGAGGAGAAGACTCCAGTTGAGCTTGGGATGCCAGATGGCCAGGTCAACCAGAAAGGTGGTGATCATGGTATGATAACTCTAGTACTGGAAGGGACCTTACAGGCCATTTCATTGAATCTATCACTTTCTAGATAAGGAAATTCAACTCCAGAGAGGTTAAACAGCTAACTCCAGGCCCCCAAAGGGTAAAAGACAAAGCCAGAGGTTCAAAGCTGGACCCTTCTAATTTCAAATGCAATAATACTTTCCTTTACATCACTTGTTCATAAAAGAGATTATGTCTACATACATATGTTAATGATTCATGATTTTGCTCATGAATCTTCCATTAACAATTTACAGCACTTTTGTGCCTGAGTAAATCACAGAATTACCAGTTTTCCAAGCTAGATGAGACCTTATTTATCCATCTAGTCCAACTGATAACTGAAAAATAATCCTCTCTACAAAATACTTGAGGAGTGGTCATCTAACCTTTGCTTGAGCACCTCAATAAAGTAGGAGACCCTGCTTCCTCTCAAAGCAAGCAATTCCACTTTTGGAGAGTTCTAATTATTTGGAAATTAGACAGTCCGTGAGATTTGCCATGGCCAACATAGTGGTAAACTTCTCAGAACTTTCTAATACTGGTACTTGGACCACAAACATATAACAATTGATCCCCACACCTGGATTCTGAAGTCTTCACTCCACCCTGCATCTGCTGCCCTGCCTGGATTTTTCAACACTGTGAAACAAGATGCCTCTGCATTGGGGTACCTCTACCTGGCTTTCCTGCCTTCCTTTTGTTATTGACTCCCCCTATTAGAGTGTAAGCTCTTTGAGGAAAGAGGCTGTCTTTCTTTTTATTAATTATATCCCCAGTTTTTAGCACGGTGCCTAGTACATAGTAGGCACTTATTAAATGTTTATGATAGATTCCCAGCTTAGCAGGATTTTCCAGGAATTTAGATCCCCCTCACAAATCCTTCAGCAATCCAGGATCACCTCCATACCAAGATGAGTCACCAGAGCACGACTTTAGTGGTGGCTGGATGGTCATCATTTATGTTAAAATAGCATTTAAAGTGATATGAGATTCTTCCTTCAAAATACTCCTGTGAGATGGGTTCTCTAAGTTTTATGACTCATTTTACAATAGAAGAAATTCTCAGATAGAGCTACAAGACCAGATAATAATAGTTAATATTTATGCAGTATTTTAAAATTTACAAAAATGCCTTAGACATATTTTCTCAGTTGAATTCCATGATGACCCTGTGAAGTAGGACTATTGTTTTCTCCATTTTGAAGTTGAGGAAACTGATGTTTACAGGTGAAATTATTTGTCAATGGATTTACAGCTTGTAAATGTCTTCGGCAGAAACTGAACTCGGATCTTTCTGATTTCTGTATCAGTTCTACCATCTAGCTGCCTCAGACAAGTACTTCAAGGGAGAAAAAATGGGAAGAAAAAAGAGAATCACCCAAGACAAAATTCTGAGTGTGTCTACACTTAGAATTGGAAGAAGGAAAATGATCTATCAAAGAAGACTGAAAGGGATGGGTCAGACAGGGAAAAGAATCTAGAAAGAACAGAGTCATAGAAACCAATGAAGGAGAGACTATCCAGAAAGAAAGGGAGATCAACAGTACTAAATGCCATTGAAAGGTCAAGGATGATGAGAACTTAGAAAAGACCATTGGCTTTAGCAATTAAGAGGTCATTGGTTGACCTTTTGAGAAAGCAGTTTCAGTAGAGTTATTTCAGCCAGTTTTCAAGGGGTTGAGGTGTAGCAGTGAGAAAGTAGAGGCAGTGAATAGAGATGATACTTTCTGGAAATTTATCCATGAATAGGAGGTAAGTTATAGGAGAAAAGACTGATGTGGTGACGGGGTCAAGGAGAGATTCTTTAGGATGAGGAGAGTCCAGCATGCTTGTAGACAGTGGGAAAGGAGCCAGTGGATAAGGAGAGACTTGAAAATGAGTGAGAAAGGGGGAAATGATCCAGTAGATCAGCTCTGGCAGGAAATGGAAGGAGATAAAATCACGGTCCCAAATAATGGGGTTAATTTCAAGAAGAAGGTCCTTCTCCTTCTTTGACATCATTGCAAAGGAAAAACATATGGGTGAATGTGTAGGAAGTTTGAGTCATACAGTAGGGAGTATAGATGGAGGAGCTCACAACAGATGGTCTCAATCTTTTAAAGTAGGAAGCAAGATTATCTGGTGTTGCTTCTGGCTCTCTGGACTTAGCCAGTTCCCTTCCTCAGCTCCTTTCTCACCCTGAAACTTCCTTCAGACCCTGTGGCTTTCTTACCCTAGAACATTCCTCCGCCTCTATAACCCCCTACTACTACTGATCATTTAAAATTTTTCTTTATTTGGGAATACTCTCTACCTTACCACTGTCCTTGGGGTACCTACAACTGTACAGAAAATACAACACTATCCAGGTTGGAGAATAGCAGGGAGGGTTGTGATCATGGCACATATTATCCCAGCTTCTGAATTACTTCAGAAACGGATGAAGGGACTATATCTAATTTGGGTGATGGAAACTTCAATGACAGAGCAGTAAACTAGGCTGCCCAAAGAGGATGTGATTTGAAGTGAATTGGCAACAAAGGTAAGACACATATATGGGTCTATGGAGGTGTTATATTGTCTGTGATCTAAAACAGCATCAGACTCAAATAGAAGTTAGGGTCACTCAACTATAAAGGAACATCTTGGTGGGCTGTATGTTGACTTAGAAACCCACATATTTATATATTTCAATTTGTATTAATAAATCAACTCACTAAAATTGGATAGGAATTACATTTTCTTCTGATTTGGGTCATACTCAGGTGCTGTGCACTACATGTAGCCTGGGACTACATGTTTTAATGCCTTTGGTCTAAAGAATGATATTTAATGAGCACTGGATTTGAAACTAGAAGGCTTGAGTTAAAATCCTGGCTCTGCTGTTTGAGTATGATATGCCTTGGACAAATCATTTAATCTCTCTGGTCTTTGGTTTCTTCATCTGTCAGATGAAGGGGTTAGACCAGAGGATCTCAAAGGTCCCCTCCCACTCTAAATCCATGATCCCATGACGCTATTTTGTATTTGGATGTCACTTCTAATTTTCCGAGGAAATTTCCCAAGGAAATTAGGAAATTATTTTCTCATTAGATCCTCACAACCAATTTATGGAAGATAGAGAAGATAGTGTTGTTTATTCTATAGGTGATAAAACTGAAGGCCAGAGGTTAGGTGACTTATTCAAAGTTAGAGTTAGTGGCATACCCAGGATTAGAATCCAGGTCACTACCTTTGCTATTTCCCACAGAAAATGTTTCTTCTCAGCACTGGGGTCTCAGATTGATTTATTAGTGCATTTGAGATGTATCTCTAAGCTATGTGGGGAGACCTGTCCGCGCTCAAGGGCTCAGCAAACTATCCAAGCATAACCAGCATATTAAATGCCTTTTATTGCTTTGTGATTTGTGTATTGTAATTCTTTAGTGATTGTCAAATTGGGTTATTGCTTGAATTAGACCTACGTTTTGGAGAGCACTTTCAATCCTTATGAGACTTCTCCCACCTTCACCTTTGTACTTGTTAAAAATCTTTCTACAATAATTTTTATTTTTTTTTTGTGTTGATCTGTTGCTCTCAGTAAACCACTTAGGGAAAAAAGTATGAGGTCCCATAGTCAGGGGTTTTTTTGTTTTCTTTTTTTATCTCCAAATACTTGGAAGAGTGGGAAGCAGTGGAGCAGTTAGTTACTTCTTAGTTAAAACACTGAACCTTAAAGCCAGAGAGGGGGCATTGTGTGTGAACACCTCTTTTGGCAAAATTCCAAGCTTTCAGATGAACTCTTTTGTTTGGCCATTTAACAGCTAAATTATGGAAATCTAGAATTTTTTTTTTCCTCTTCAGTTCTTCTTGGCTACTAGTGACTCTGCAGGAGCCTTGGATACATTGTATGCTATTGAAACTTGGTGGAAGGAATTGAGCTGTATTTTTGTTATGAATAAGGTTTATCTTTTAATAGCCTACCCTACTGGCTTTTGGTGAAAGCCACATTAAGAAAGCATTCTGGATCTGATGTCCTTTTGTCAGTTGCTATCAAGAACTGTGGATCTCAGATTCATTCCCATTCCTTCACCTTTATTTTTCCTTCCGTCTTGTACCTTGGTGCCATACTGGGCCATGTGGAATGGGAAAGAAATTGACTCTGGTGAAGATCAGATTAAAACATTGACTACAGAAGGTAACCTAGATGCTGTTCCATACTCTCTTTAGGATAGGATAGAGGGTGAGAGAAGGGCAAAAATGTAACAATTGACAAAGACTTTAAGGGAACCTTAGTAATACTATTTTTTCTTCCCTTTCCTTAGCTACCAAGTCTTATCATTTATTTATTCATGGCTCTATAACCCCCTAAATAGGAATATAATACTTTTTTCCCCTTGAAATATATCCAGTGATCCATTCTATCCAGAGCCATAACTTGTAATTTTTGTGCCAAGGGCAAGTGGTTTGAAACACAGACTATTTTATTGGGAGAATGGGCAGCAAGGACATCAGTAGGCCGTGAGACTTCTTCTTAGAAAGCCACACCTGGGGTGGGAGGAACAGGGAATAGGATGGAATCAGGCCAAGAAGGATCTTCTTTGAGAGGGTGTATATAGCCAATAGGGAAAGAGGAAAGTTTCTCTCTTGATAGCTTCTTATCTTAAAGAGTTATTTCTGTTATGTAGCTGCTAACCTCAATGGTTTCTATTTTACCAAAGGACTGAAAATTCCACCAACACCCCTCTAAATTTTGGTGGAATATATATATGGAATATAAATAACAAAATCTTAATCCTAGAGTTATAATCCTAACTGTAGGCCTCCTTTACCCCTTTCTTGGATTACTGCAGTGCCCTTCAATCTGGTATCCTTACCTTCAATATCTCCCATTCAGATTTATCATTCATCCTGCTACAAGAAGACCGAAAAACAACACTGATGATATCATTGCCTATTAAGAAACTTACAGTATCATCTATGACTTAGGAGGACCAGTACTAGTTCTGGGGCCTGATGATTTGGGTTGAAACTTCTACGTCTTCTGCTTACTTCTTATCTGATCATGAAAAATTTGTTTGACCACTTTGGGTCTCAGTTTCCTTGTTTGTAAGATGAGAGATTTGAATTAGATTGTTACTCCGTTTTGAATCTTTCAGCTCTAAATCATAAAATTAAAATGTAGACCTCCTATAATCTGTCCCCTTTTTATCATTCAACATGAATGACCACTGTTTCTACAAATGTGAACTCTACACTAAAGTCAGTTGATCCCCTTAACCATCCATCCCTACCATAGTGCCCAACTACACTGTATGAGTATGTGCTCACGCACGCACACACCCATACACCCACCCACACAAAAACATAGTACTCATTCTGACTCTCTGAAAGAGATGAGAAGGGAGTGCATTCCAAGCATGAAGATAGCTTTCATGAATGCTTAAAGGCAAAAGACAGTATGTCCAGTCCAAGAGAGACTAGTAGATAAATTTATTTTGGCTAAAACTGACTGTTGCAGACTGATTATGATGAAGCTTAAATATCAAATTAAGTATTTTTGACCTAATAATAGGGAGCCCCAGATGGTTGTCAAGCAGGTTAAAGATAAGGTCTGATTTAAGCCTTCGATTATAGTATTTTGGCTGCCCTATCAAGGATGGATTGGAGACAAAAAGACCAGTTAGGAAGATATACAGTCCTACTGAGAAGTGATGAGAACCTGGACTAGGTTAATAATTGTGTGAATGAAGAACATAAGACTGATAAAGGAGTTATTGTCAAAGTAGTTATCTACAGAACTTAGCAGTTGTTTGTAAGTGAGGGAGAAAGAAGAATCCAAAATTATTCCTTTTCTTCTCCCCAAATCTTAGTGACTGGGAGGATAGTGACACAATCAACAGAAATGAGAAAGTACAGTTATTCTTCCACATCACAACTTTCCCCATTGCAGTTTCAATATATATATTTCAGGTTGGCATAAGAAATTAAATGGGAATTTTGGGGGAGTTTGCAAAAGCTTTATGGCACATAAAGGCTAAGAAGATGACACAGACAAGTTTAGAAACTCAGAAATACACAACATGTGTATGGTACTGTATAATATCAACGTATTTTGTCATTTGTTACCATAATAATTCAGACAAAGTACAAAGGTAGGGTCAAAAAAATGTAAGTGGATTTTCCAGATCACAGAGGCGCCATGCCCCTAGCCCCTGTGAAGTAGAAGAAATAACTGTATACCAAACTAACGCTAGTTCATGAAAGTTTCCCCAATAATGCCAACCCCTTATTGATCTCTTCTCTGATCTTCTAGGATAGTTTTTGTCTGTAGCATTCAACTGAAAACTTGCTTTACATAGTGTTAAATTCTTTTGTTGTTTCAACTTATCTTATCTCTTCGACCATATTGAAAAAAATTTCAAGAACAGATACTGTTGGCTACACTTCTCAGCCATCTTCCACAGTGCTGGACCAATACAGAGTAAGTAAACATTAATTTTTTCCTTGATCTGATCCATTCATTCCCATAGCCCAGCATGTTACTCATGGAGCTAAACATTTGGATCTTTGTAGATTAGCAGAGGTTATTCCTTGAATTCCCACAAAAGGAAATCCTATCAATGGCACCATTGTAATCGGGTATGGTAACACGTAAAACTAACGTCCAAATAGCCTTGTAGCCTTGAGGCCCTAACACCCAGTTATCCAAAGTTTATCAGGGTCCTCCAAAACTTTGTAAAAGCACTATTAAATAAACTAACTTCAGCTAAATCCCTTCTAAATCGATCCCCTCGTGGGGCTAAGTACTACAAAGGAAGAGCCAAAGCTATAACTAAAGCAGGACAGCTGGGTCTGTGCCCTAGGATGTCGATATTGAGAAGGTTCTAATATCAGTTATACTCTTTCTGTAGCATAGAAGCAAATGAACTCAGGATAACTAAAGAAGACAAATTAAATAAAATAGCAGAGACCTACTGGCGTCCTGTACTTTCTTACTCTAC
>WOXC01000671.1:0-17500 GCA_011680675.1 Gymnobelideus leadbeateri | reverse complement strand
TAGGCTGGAATATCAGGAAAATACTGTAAGCAAATTTTACAAATATTTCAATGAAACTTTGACAAAGTCTCTGATTCTTGGTGAACAACAAGAAGAGATACTAGGTTTATGATAATATTTTTTGTAGATTTATGATTGGTTGAAATGCTGGACCCAAACTATGACCAAACTATAAATCACTCAGTATCAACTTAGAATGAAGTTCACTAATGAAATCTGTCCTTGGCTCTTTCCCCCACTGTTTTATCAATTACTTGGAAGAATGTGTTGGTGAAAAATCATTGATGATACCAAGATGGGAGGTTTATCTGCATGATGAATGACAGATTAAACAAAATTATATTGACAAATAATAATCAGAGCAAATTTAATGTTTAAATTTAACAAGAAGGGAAAAATAAAAACATTCTACTTGAGTATAAGAAATACCATTTCAATATGAGGAAGTTATGCCAAATTAACACAAACATTTATTAGTATCTATTGTGTTCCAGCAAATGTACTAAGTACTGAAGATACAAAGACAGAAACATCCCCTGCCCTCAAGGAGGTCACAATGTAATGTGATAGATGAGAAGGAAGAGGAAGAAGAGGAGGAAGAGAAAGAGAAGTAATTATGTATGAACAAGGCATATGTAGGATAAGTTGTAATTAATCTCAGAGGAATAGAAAAAACATGAAGGAAATGATACTAATGGCTAAATATGTATATCAATGTTTTGGCAATAGTTTGTGAGAAAATATCTTAAGTTTCTTATATTTAAATTTTAGATGAGTTGAGAGTATAGAACTATAGTAAAAATGAAAAGAAAACCATGCAACCTTAAAGTGCATTAGCACATTGGAATAGGAATAATGTTCACAATGTAGAGGGCAATAGCTTTTGATAATCTGGAGTGACCACATCCCTGGGTCACATCTTAAATATGGTGTCCAGTCCTATATATTGCATTTCTTGGAAGAATCTTAGCACTGTAGAAATAATGCACAGAAATGAGAAAAGGAATTATCACAGAAGTCACCCAGCACTGGAGAAGAATTTGTGGTTGTTGCTGTTGTTGTTGTCGTTGAATAATTTTTTTTCACTCATATCTGAATCTTCTTGACTCCATTTGTGGTTTTCTTGGCAAAGATACTGAATGGAATGCCATTTCCTTCTCCAGGTAATTTTACAGATTAGGAAACAGTCAAACAGGGTTAAATGACTTTCCCAAGGATCACAAAGCTCATTAAATGTCTGAGAACATTTTTGAATTCAGAGCCTACTGACTCCAGACTGAGTGGTCTATCCACGGTATCACCTAGCTGGCACCTAGAAGTAAGAATAGTAGCTTTAATAAAATAGAAAAATATGATGTCTTCTCATGGTTAATATCAAATAATCCAGGACACTTTACTACAGAAGACATTAAAAAAGTAGAATAGGGTGGCTAGGTGGCGCAGTGAATAGAGCACTGGCCTTGGAGTCAGAAGGACCTGAGTTCAGATCCGGTCTCAGACACTTAACACACACAAAAACCTAGCCGTGTGACCTTGGGCAAGTTACTTAACCCCAATTGCCCTCCAAAAAAAAAAGAGAGAGAGAATATATCTTGACGGCATTCACATCTCTAAAAAAAGTAAGATCTTCAAGATTTTTCCCCCAAAGATGACAGAAGATCAGAGACCTCATTATAATTACTTAAAGAATCTAGTGATCATCAGACTGGAGCAGAAAGGATTTAGGGAAAAGCTCCTAGCTGTCCTTAATTTTTGAAGGGCTCTCAGGATGAGAAATAAGACAATCACGCCAAGCATGTATATATAGCTTTATGATTTAATCCCCACCATAGTTCTCTGAATTAACATTTGTAGTATTATTATATTTTTGCTGTTATTTCCTTTTATTCTTACCTTAATAAATAGATAAATCAAATAGATTCATGATCATAGAAAATGAAAAGTGTTATACATGAAAATGTGAATCTTTATTATGTATAGTTTGATTTTCTTTAAAATATGTGTAATCCCTGTCCCAGATCCCATTGTTATGAGACTCTCCCCTTATTGGTGGAAGAGGCCAAATTGGCAAGAGAGCAGGAAAATTTCTGTCTTCTTCAGGCCGTTTTGGAACTCTTCAAGCTTAAATAGCATCCCAGTGTTTCAGAGGAAGGACTTCCAGCTTCCAGAGGAAAGAAGGAAAAAGGCTTACTCCACTACAAATTGTTGAAGGAAAAGCCTTTTTGAAGACACAAGAGAAGCTGGCAGTCTCCATAATGTCCCTATTTCCATATTGCTACACTTAGAGACTGCAGAGTGAGAGCCAGATCAATCTCTCTAGGTTGATTTGAATTATCTCACTTCCAGTGGGAGAGATCTTTCATCCTACAAAGAGCAATTATATTCTCTTCTGTACTATCTTCTCTGATTTCTCTTTTGTTATTATTTAGGAAATTGTTTACTATATTATTCACTATGTGTATTGATTGTGGAACTGGTATTAGGTAGAAAAAGGGGCAAGCAATACATATAAAGTTTGAGGTTTCCTTTTAACCCCAAATAACAGAGTTCAGAAGTTAGATTGAACCTGATCATATTCCCTCACAATAATATTTAAAGGAACAGATAAATTTTAGTCTGGTGTTTCTCTCTCTCTCTCTCTCTCTCTCTCTCTCTCTCTCTCTCTCTCTGAGGAGAGCAGAGGTGACTCCATGTCTAATTTTCTACTAGGGATTCTAAGAGCCAAAGGTAAACAGGAGAGAATTCTCTAAAGTAATTTTCCTGATCTTTCCAACTTTGAGTGCTTCTTCCCAAAGAAATGAGGATGGAACACAAGCAAACAAGAAAGTTTACCTGGTTCCTAGTTATGCTGATTTCAGGGTTTGGATTCTAATTCTGTCTCTTGCCTCAGTTTTTTAACACTGGCTAGTTAAATGAACCGTCTGTTTTTGCCACTTTCTGAATTCTCTTTTAACTATGGTGTTGATAACACTGCAGTTAAAATCCAGCTTCTTTTCTTTTCCATCCATTTCTAGTGTCATTCAGTTAGTCTGGGAATGAAAGTACATCCACCTGGGACAATCAGAAACCTAAAGACTTCTCAGCAGTGACAATATATAAGCATTGACTGGAGACTAGACCTTATTGGTCAGGATAATCATGATCAACATCAGTGCCTTGAAACTTGACCCAAAGTAAAGGCATATTGTTCAATGCCTATGGAGGTAATTAATAATCATATTTTCAGAGAACAGATGATAGATTTTAATACACTGTTGAGTGAAGATAAGAGGGACTCTGGGTACAGAGGCCTTCATACACTCTCAGTACACCTGCACATTCAGCTCTTTTGCTAACTGTTTCTCAAATATTGTCTTTCTTTACTAAAAGAAAGAATTCTGTGGCATGGAGTAGTATTAGAAAATCAGTTGCTGTAAAAAAAATATGAAATAATAATTAAAAATACAAAGTATATCCAAACATTACTACCAAACTCAGTGAAACAATTCAACTACAATCTTTCACTTTGCATGCCGAAGACCTTTTTTTTTTTAATTTACATTGTCTGTGTGGACATGCTTTTAATATGGAAGTCCTGGAACAACAGATGTGTTTCTAATTGCTTCCTTAAAATGAAATGTTTTTATTCTGCTTTTACAGCAGAGGAATACAGGAAATATCCTTCAGCAAAGGGCACCAGCTGCAAAACAATAAAAAAAGCTTTAAACGTTTATCCTGTGATTGGCGGTTCGCTCGCCCCCTTAGACTTCCTAAAGTTCACATTTATTAGTGCAAAATGTAAAAAGGAAGTTTCATCATTTTGTGTCCACTTGAAAATAATTTGAACAAATACTTAGGAACACTCCCTTGTTTTCCTGGAAACACTTCTAATTTTATTGCATTATATTTTTGGCTGGCTAATCTTTTCAACTTTGCATTAAAAAAGATGAAAATATATTCCTTGACTGAATCCCTGGTATGAGAAGAAGGGTAGATTTTATCTGCAGTAAAGGCCCATCTACCAAGTGAAAGTTGAGGGGGCACCTTGCAACTCTGACTTTTTCCAGTCTCTCTATCTATTCCTGCTACTACCACTGTATTCAGTTTTGAGGGTTTGTAGTTGCTTTTAGAAAGAAATACTTTTAATGGCTATAAATATCTTGGAATAATGGAAAACAATATTCAGTTTGTTGTTGCAACTCAGTCTCATCTTTTTCCTATTACATTCTGGAACCAGCTCATTTTCCCTGTGTAATGCCCGAACAAACTTGAAATACTAAGGCATGAACCCAAGAGGCTGCCCATATGTCATGATCAGGCACTATGAACTTTTCATCCATTTTTATATTGCATTGTGGATAAGTACATTAATATCTTTAGGGAGACTGTGCACCTTGCTGACCTGGCCTTGCATAGTTTTTGTATAGTGTTCTATATGAAAAGAAACATGCAGTCTATACATGCTAAAACAATGGAAATGGATAAAAGGTATTTAAGTGGGCAGCTTGGTCATTCAGTGAATAAAGTGTTGGGCCTGGAATCAGGAAGAGTCATCTTTGTGAGTTCAAATATGGCTTCCAGACAATTACTAGATGTGTGACCCTGAGCAAGTCACTTAATACCGTTTGCCTCAGTTATCTAATCTGTAAAATGAGCTAGAGAAAGAAATGGCAAACCATTCCAGTATCTTTGGCAAGAAAACTCCAATTAGGGTCATGAAGAATTGGAAATGACTAAACAGTAAGTTTCTTAAGTGCAAACAAAAGGCATTTCTATGAAACATTTCACTATAAGGGGTGAGGGGCAACTAGGATGAAATTCTGTATCTGGAGTCAAAAGGAGTGGAGTTCAATTCAGCCTCATGCACTAGCTGTGTGAACCTAGGCAAGTCACTTAACCCTATTTCCCTCATTTTGCTCATCTGTAATAACATCTAACTCCCTTGGTTATAATGAGGATCAAATTAGAAAATAATTGTAAAGCTCTTAGAATAGTGTCTGGCACATAATTAAGTGGTATGTAAATATTAGCTATCATCATCATCACTAACTGATGTTAGGCATATCACTTAAGATCTCTCTTAGGGCCAGTTTCCTTGTCTGCAAAGTTAGGGCACTGGATTAAATTAGCTCAAAGGTCACTTATTCCTCCAAATCTCTAACCCTGTTTGATCAAGTAAAGAGAAGAGTATATACTTATTACTTCCAAGTGTGGTCCTTTCTTGCAGAATTTGGGTACTAATGGTGAAAAATATCGCATAAGTTGTCAGACTTAATGTATATACTGTTTAATATAGTTGAAATGCCTTTTTGTGCAGAACCCCCCCCCCCCCACTTAATTGCACTTTGGTGTTATGTCAGGGAACATTCCTTATAATTCTCTGTCATCTCCATACATATTATTTTTAAAGGAGTTTGAACCATATGAGCAATGCTGTTTTTATTACTGTGTCTCCCACTTTGTAAAGAGATCACATATTTACTCATTGATCCATTATCTGGTCTCACTGGCTTCCATCTCATATCAACTATTCTGAAGAAAGCATTTTCCCCAAATGGATGATTGGTCAATCCAAAAATGTCTTAAATTCTCTTTGTTTCCATTTTTCAGAGAGGAAAACTTATTAGGCTAGAGGTCCTGCAATACTGTGTATTATTTACTTCTATTAGTGGTTATATTGGAATTGGTTTGGACTATCTACATTTTAAAAAAACCTTCTACTTATTTCTCAGTCACTTTAAAACTTGATTTTGGCCTTGCCCCTCAATGAGGCTTACCGTTTATCTCCTAATTTCCAGGTTTCATGACCTTCTCTTACTCCTCATACTTTTTGACCTCCCTGTGGCATTTGAAACTGTTAATAATCCCTTTCTACGTCAAGTGTTGCTAACCTGGGGTCTGTGAACTTGGTGTCTATGTCTATTTTAAAGTCAATCTATCATTATTTCTATCTCTGTCTCGTGGATCTGTGTGTATATATATATATCTACCTGGCTATATGACAATATCTCCATTTCTCATAGGTGTGTGTGTATATACACATGTATGGATGTATGAATAGATAGGGCAGCACAATATATAGAGAACCAGGCCTGGATTCAGGAAGTTTTATCTTCTTGAGTTCAAATCTGGACTCAGACTTACTAACTTACTTACTGACTTACTAACTCTGTAACTCTGGGCAAGTCACTTAACTCTGTCTCAGTTTCCACATTTGTAAAATGAGCTAGATATGGAAATGGCATACTACTATCTTTGCCAAGACAACCACAAATAGGGTCATGAAGAGTCAGACATGACCAAAAGAACTGAACAACAATGTGCGTGGATAGAGGTACATATAAATACTTATAGATATCTATATAGACATATGTATATGTAGATATATTGGATTTGAGGGAAGATAGGGCAGGGGAAAGGATTGAGAACAAGTTCTGTTTTTCATGTTTTGAGTTTGAAATGCCTTTGGTTCATCAAATTTCATTTAATCTACTGAAGAGGGGCAGCTAGGTGGCACAGTGAGTAAGAGCGCTGGCCTCAGAGTTGGGATGACCCGAAATTGTAATCCGGCCTCAGAAAATGAGCATCCACACACAAATAATGACTGGCCATGTAACCTTGAGCAAGTTACTTAATCCCAATTGCTTTAAAAAAATAATCTACTGAAAAAACACTGTCACCAAAGGGGAAATCACCTGAAATCTCTAGGGAGATAAGCTATTAATGCACATTGCATAATGATATATTTAATATAGTAATAGTAAATTTAATATGCTATTGCTATCATCATTATAATTATCACAGGCTTAATAAATATTTAATGAATGAATAAGGCCATGAATCAGGACTCTTCAGTCCATGGATTGGAGGTTTAAATGAAATTCTTTGTGACTAGCAGGCACTTGGGTAAGCTAAGCTTTTCACTCTGGTGCCATGACTTGCTCCCATTTTGAAGGAACAGGTGTTTTGTTCAACACCTTGTCATCACATCTAATTGCTTTCCACTGGGTCTCTACTGGTAAAGAGCAGGTTGTGATTAAAGGAGCTTTCACTGCTCCCATGGAAGCAGGTCACTTCCCTTTATGGCACTATAAACCCGCCTGTTGTAGGATCATTGCCACAATGTTCATTTAAAACCCTCTCCTGCTGCGCCCCCCAATAATGGAGAAGGATATTCTTATACTTCAAGTCTCCTGGCACTAATTATATACCTTGACTGCTGGAATGATCTATAATCATAATCATAGCTGATATCTCTGTAATGCTATAGGGTTCTAACGTGCTTACTTCCCAAAAGCTCTATGTAGTAGGTCATTCAAATATTATTAATCCTTCCTAGCCATTTTACATATGAGAACACTAAGTCCAGGAATGAAAATGAGAACCCTTATCTATGTCAGAATCTAAATCTCAATAAGGTTCTCCTTATTCTAATTCAACTCTGTCAGTCTGTCTGTCTCTCTCCCCCCAATCTTTTGTCTCTGACTCTCTCTCCCTGTCACTTTTTCTGTTTCTGTCCCTCTTTCTTTTTTTCTATCCCTCTTTCTGTCTGTCACTCTCTGTATTTCTGTCTCTCTTTCAGTCACTCTCTATGTGTTTCTGTCTCTGTCACTGTCTTTCTCCCTATCCCCCTCTCTCTGTTTCCCAAGCTTCTCCCTCCTTTCTTTCTCCCCCTGCCCATACACTTGGAATTTGGAGTATTTGGAATTAACACTAAAACCTTTTTTAACTAATTGTAGAAACCCATCTGCATTGTTCTTCCATCCAACACTTACAAGTTTAGTTCCCTGAAAGAAAATTACCCTGGATAAGAAGGTGTTCTACCTCCCTACTATCCTAAAATTAAAGCTTATGAACCCCTATCTATATTATCTCTTTTCATAGTTACCTAGAGGACAGAATTACCTCAAAGCAAAGACATTTGCTAAAATGACATAATAAGAAACAAAATATTTTCTCCATCAAACTGGCATACACTTTCCCATAAATATGCCTAGCAGTATTGGAATGAGAATACTCACACTGAGTTCTTGAGTAGAAAGGTTCACTTCTGGCAGAGTCACACACACACAGAGGCTACTTATAACTCTGCATGGCCTCTGATGACCTCTCATAATGTATTTCTGCTTTCTACTGCTGGGTGACTTACACTGAGACCTCTGTGCCTGCTCCTGGAAAATACTCACTATGTTAATGCTTAAACATGGTCTTCACCATCTCCAGTTTTGATCTCAACCAAAATCTTGATTTGGGCACTGTTCTTTAATTCTGGAAACTCATCTTGTCATCTACTAAACATCAAAAGTAGACTCTTCTTCAGGCATGGAAAGCTGCCAAGTACTTCTGCTGTTGGTTACCATTGTCAATGAGAATGAAGACAAAGCCATCCCTTCTTCACAAACACTGCTCCAGAAGAGTGGTATAAAATTCAATAGAAATGGCACCATTACACCAAACATACAAAGTAGCATTACCTATGTTCTACTGCATTTTTATTATTTAAAAATATTCTCTTGTCTGTTTCATAAGTCACATATTTGATGCCTGTGCTCCAGAGGCACAAGGAAAAAAAGTGAAGATAGTCTTCAAACTTCCTCAAGAGCTGAGTTCTTTTATTTGCTTTCTTCCCCTTCCCACAGCTCTCTGTTTAGTGATTATGTGATTCATTGACTGGAGATTCTACATAAGCTATTCTAGTCCAGGAAATCCATTATCTTTCATAGTTCTCATAGTTTACTGATCTTTTCATATTCAAATGAAAAAAAATTCCATAAGTACACATCCTTTTATATTTCTTTTTTTTTCCTTATATCTTGTAATTTATATTGGGGAAGAGGACGTGATTTACCAAACATCACCTCTTTAACTCCCTTCTCCTTCTTGTTTTCAAACATTGTACTGAGACCTCTACAATTTCTTCAAGCTTCCTGATCCATCTATGCTGTTAGCTCTAGAATCACTTAAAAACTTCCTCCTTGGGGGCGGCTAGGTGGCACAGTGAGTACAGCGTTGGCCCTAGAGTCAGAAAGACCTGAGTTCGGATCTGGCCTCAGACACAACGCACACACAAACAAAAACCTAGCCGTGTGACCTTGGGCAAGTTACTTAATCCCAAATAGCCCTCCAAAAGGCAAAAACAAAAACAAAAACAAAACAACACCTTCCTCCTTAATATACCCTCAACCAATACATAACCTAGTCCCTTACCTTCTAAATATTCCATATATGACCTATTGTTTCAATCAATTATATAGTCCCCGATTATTTATCTAGGTTTCAGTATGTGAATAACATTTAAAACCTAAAAGGACATAGGCTAGGATAATGAATACTTTCTTTGGGATCTTCAATCTGTCAATAAACTTTGGTACCTTTGTTTTCAATTTGGTTTGCTTACCCAAGGCTAGTCCTACCATAATAAACTCTAAGGGACTATCAAATACTTAAAATTCTCAATAATTGTGTTTTATTAAATGAGCCTAGGAAGACTAAACTAAAATATAAGTGTACTATTTTAGATCCTCTCTCATGACCACTTTTGTCAAGAAGATTGGACATAGGCTTGGCCAGTCCAGTCAACACTCTCTGAAATAAGACTTTAAACTTTCCGAGGGTAGAAATTCAGTCTGAGTCTTTGTCTTCATAACTCTTAGTCTTCATAACAAGATGCTTACATATCCTGTCCTTATAGAGTAAACTAGAAAGCAGAGGCCATACTTAGAGGTTAGAAAAATAATAATGCTGGGGGCTCACTTTGAGAAGTGTTGTGTGATTTGACCAGATGAGACTCTGGAAAGCCGTTGTTGAGAGCCCCCCGGCTTTGAAAACCCAGATGTTGATGCTTCCCTCTCTGGTAACTGTGATTTGGTATTGATATAATGGTAGGACAGTTTGGAAGCCTGTCTGTTTGATCTGTAAGTTCTGTAACTCTGAAGTTTGGGGTGCTGACCTTTTCCCCCTGAACTAGGTAATGTGTGTTTGTTTTATTAAAGTAAGCTTGTTAACCCATTTTGAGTTGCTTTCCCTTTGAAAAGCAGATCTAAGAACCTATATTGGCAGCTACCCTGGGGATGTTGGGGTGTTTGCTGCTACAAAATGGCGACGAGGGATGGGATCTGCTGAGTAAAAGGAAAGTATGGGGGCTGGGATAATTGTTTGTTTCCCAGTTGTGGTAGCTGTGATTCTGTGGAGCCATGGAGCAGGAGAGAAAGACCTGCATGCTGACTTCACTGAGCTGAGAGCAGGAATGGTGAGCTGCCTGCATGGAGACCTGTGGAGAAGCCTGGAGCTGCTGCCTTCTGCTGGAGGAGAAGGAACCCAGGAGTTTGGAGTTCAGCCACAGGACAAGATAAGGACTGTGTGGCAAAGCAGGGGCACTGAATGTGTTTCCTTGTTGCATCCCACAGTTTGGGACCCAGGGGGAGGATGGACTTGTAACTATGATGGGTGGGGTGAAGTGCCATGCACCCCAAGGACCCCACATTGGTTTTGTTGCCCAGCTCCCTCTCTGGACTTGAAAGCAGGGGCTGTAGCAGTGTTATGGGAAGGACACCCCCCTCCTTCCAAGAGAACTTTATGTGATAATGCTTTGTATTTTGTGAATTGATGTGAAAATGCAATGTACTTTGTTTAAGACCCAGTGGCCACTTTGGTAACTTTAGATGTACCTTGAAAATATGACTTAAGAGATGGTTAGTGCTAATTGAAATGTAAATTGTCTATGCTATGGGCATACTTAGTAAGACTTTACTGAATAAGTGACTAATTGTACTTTGAGATATTGTTACAGATAAGAGACTAATTGAGCTAATCAAGACTTTGCCCCATGAGTGGAAGACTTGTACTTTGAAAACTGATGTAACTGATTAAGTTAACTTAAGAGTGACTATTTTTTGATTTTACTGATAAGTGACTGAGTTAACATTTGCCCCATGAGTGGAAGACTTGGACTATTGTATTTTGAGATTATATTGTGATTTTCTTATGTACCTGGAAAATGTGACCTAAGAGATGTTTAGTGCTAATTCAAATGTAAATTGTATATGCTATGGGCATGAAAGATCTTGGGGCCGAATGTAATGGAAATGCAAATTTAAAGATCTTCCCTGCCCCTAGCTTAAGTGCACCTGGAGCCTGTGGTGGGAGGCTTGTTTTTCAGGAAAGCCCACACCTTGATACTTTGTGATTGGGCAGTGGGTCCAGAAGGTTGTTACATTCTCTGAGCCAGGAGAAGGCTATATAAACCCTGAGGAGAGGCTTTGCTTTGGGGCTCACTTTGAGAAGTGTTGTGTGATTTGACCAGATGAGACTCTGGGAAGCCGTTGTTGAGAGCCCCCCGGCTTTGAAAACCCAGATGTTGATGCTTCCCTCTCTGGTAACTGTGATTTGGTATTGATATAATGGTTGGACAGTTTGGAAGCCTGTCTGTTTGATCTTTAAGTTCTGTAACTCTGAAGTTTGGGGTGCTGACCTTTTCCCCCTGAACTAGGTAATGTGTGTTTGTTTTATTAAAGTAAGCTTGTTAACCCATTTTGAGTTGCTTTCCTTTACAAAAGCAGATCTAAGAACCTGTGTTGGCAGTCACCCTGGGGATATTGGGGTGCTTGCCGCTACACCATTGACAGCCCCCTCCGGCTTTGAAAACCCAGATGTTGATGCTTCCCTCTCTGGTAACTGTGATTTTGGTATTGATAATGGTTGGACAGTTTGGAAGCCTGTCTCTTTGATCTGTCTGTATACTCTGAAATTTGGGGTGCTGACCTTTTCCCCCTGAACTAGGTAATATATGTTTGATTGATTAAAGTAAGCTTGTTAACCGAAAAAAAAAAAAAAAAAGAAAAATAATAATGCTGATGTTATACATTGATTCTGAAGTTAAAATTGGCATGTTCTTTTCAGGGTCAAGGAATTATGAGGCTTTGATCATTTGTTGCTAGTGAGTATAATATAAAATGTGAGCTAAATAATACCAATGCGGTATGAAATAAATGATTATATTTTCCACAAATATAAATATTAAGTTTTAATTTTAAATATATATTTAATTTTAAATCAAAGACTCACAAATTAGACAAATAAAGCACATTACATTTTGAATGAACTAAATATTACAAAAATGAGATAATATGATCTGGTGTAAACAGCATGGATTTTGAAGTGTCCAGAAAGTATGTTACATTAATCAAGTTTTGTCGGGATTTTTTTTTTGTTGTTGTTTTTTAACACACTTACTGCTCAAAGATTTCTAAAATATGGTTGGACCAGATGATTGTCAATTCTCTTCCTACTTTAAAATTCTGTGTTTTGTGTGACACGTTAAAGATGGAAGATCTTTTGCATTTGATGCTTTTATAACACTAGTATTCAATATTGTATCGTTTTCCAGCTCTTATATCTTATAATGCCACTTTCAGTTATGATAGTTTATATTCCTTGCTCAAAGTACATTTTCCTCTGATATTCTATGTTCTAGGGTTCCTTCCTATATTTTTCTTGTTTTGTGAAATATGCTCTAAGGTTCCTTCCAGTTCTGATGCTCTATATTACAGGATCAATTTGCGCTCTGATATTCTTTTTTTTTGGAGGGCAATTGGGGTTAAATAACTTGTCCAAGGTCACACGACTAGGTTTTGTGTTTGTGTGTGAGTGTGTGTGTGTGTGTGTGTGCGTGTGTGTGTGTGTGTGTGTGTGTGTGTGTGTGTGTGTTAAGTGTCTGAGGCCGGATCCTAACTCAGGTCCTGCTGACTCCAGGGCTGGCCCTCTATTCACTGTGCTACTTAGCTGCCCCCAAGCTCTGATATTCTGTATAATCTATGCTCCAAAGTTGTGCCTAGGTCTGACATTCCATGTTTTATGGCATCATATAACTCTGGCATTCTGCGTGTTTATGTTCAGCATTTTTTTTTTCATATTTGACACTAAGTTTCTTCTCAAATCCCTTTTAGGAATGAATCTGGAATGGCATGTGTATTTCAAATATCTGGATTGTACAGGTCCATCAGTGCTTTTATTGATTCAGAAAGAGAACAAAAATCAGTGATTAAATAATTTCATCCCTATGTCTTTATCTCTCTTTCTCTGTCTCTCTTTGTCAGTCTATCTCTGTCTACTTCCTACTACTCTGGGATAATATCTTTATGTCATCAAAAGAATGTAACATAGATGAATCCTATGATTAGATTAGGATGGAAAACAACAAGAGTTACAAATCATGTGGATTTGAAACTAACCAAAAGCTAAACGAATCAACCTTGTCTCCTGTTCCTTATGATTGTTGCATGGGTGTCTTTGTGTCTTTGTACAAATCTGTGCAATCAGGCTACCCCCTAGTGGTCATATTTAGAAATCATAATACTACAGGTGACATTGATAGAACCTGTAGGTTTTCTTTTCTTTTTAGTGAAAAACACACTAAACCTTTCACAATGGATAACTGGAGTGTAAGTGAGGAATTAAAGTTTCAGCAAGCCCACTAGTTTAGTTATAGCATTCAACTGACCATTTGATTTTATCTCTTCATTTCTTGACTCTAAATTTCAGTAGAATCATGTTGTTGTTTTTTTTTTTTCTTGGTTATACACTAGTTTTCAATATCATGAAAAATGAAATTAAAGAAATTTCAATCAAATGTCCTGTTCCTTAAGTTAATACTCCCCCTCTAGCTCTCCACTGTGGTTGGAAAAAGTGTATGTGTGTATTTGTGTGTGTGTGTGTGTGTGTAGAGAGAGAGAGAGAGAGAGAGAGAGAGAGAGAGAGAGAGAGAGAGAGATACCTTTTTCCCATGATCCATTTCTAAAGAAGTGAGGCAGAACAAATAATATTCTCCAATTATTCAAACCACTTAAAACTAGGCAGATGATTTTTAAGTTCTTCAGAAGTTAAGCATGGCATTCTCTCTATCCCCATCACATTATTCTCTTATCTCTCTACTCTGTTCCCTGCCAGTCCAATATTGACAATCAAAAACCTTTTATTATATCCCTACAACACGTAACAATCACTATGTTAAATTCTAATGACACAAAACTGAAATGAAATACTGCCCCTCCCCTCAAGGAGCTTAGATTACACTAAGATAATATAGAATAAATATAGTTAAGCAGACACATGGTTACTTTAAAGAAGACTAACCCTCTGGGGAGTAAGAAAAAAATTACCAATAGTAACAGACATTTTCTGAGACTTGAAGGAAGGTAGGGATTCTAAGAAGCAAAAGAGTCTTCAGAGAACATTCCAGACCTGAGAGATAGCCTATGCAAAAGCATGGGGGCAAGACAGTTATGTCACAGTTGGGGAATAGTAGGCTAGTTTGATCAGAATGTAGAGTGTAAGAAAAGGAATAATGTGAAGCAAATCTGGAAATATAATTTGGAACAAGGTTGTGAAAGTTTTGGATGTCAGATGAGGAGTTTGTCATATCCTAGAGGCAGCTGGAAGCCAGTGGAACTTCTTAAGGAGTGGTATGACATTGTTGGATTTGTTCTTTAAGATTCTTTATGCCAGCTGTATGGAAGATGAACTGGAGTGGGTAGAGACTCGAAGCCCATTGTCCAAACTGGAAATTATTGCAATAGTCTAGGAAAATGGTGATCAGCAGTTCAACTAGACAGGTGGCTTGAGAGTGGAGACAAAGGGACAAGTTACAAGAGACCTGTCACATTTGTTGCTAAACCTGATTATCAAATAATAATGCTTTAGGAACATTCCTTCTAAAGTGCTAACCATTTTGGAAGGAGGACTAATAAACCATATTCTATAAAATCTTCGCTTTGTCAATGACCTAAAAGATCAGTTATTCCTACCTTCTTTTCTGTTTTTTTTCCTATCATTCTTTTTATTTCAAGTATACATATGTTATATATGTTTGGGAGGACTGTCTGAGGGCTAATACCCCCATAAGAAATATTGTAAAATATCTATTCTGTAAAACTTAAGACAACTCAAAAAAAAAAAACAGAAAAGAAAACATTTTCAAGGGCTCCCATATTTCTAACCTTCCGTAGAATCATCACAGTTATACTGGTTTGACCTCCTATGCATAGTTTATAGCTAGGATCAATCTTCTCTCATATTTGTTTATGAGACAGAAAATAGTACATCAATGCAAGTGATACAATCAACACTCAGCTTGTGCTTGGAGCTGCTTAGTCTAGTATGTAAAATGTAAGGAAACTAAATTCACATCTCTTCTTTAGACTGCCATCACTGGTGGTTTCAGCTTTTCCACCTTATTTCATATCACTTAATTGGTATAGTTGAGATCCTGCCAAACTGAAAAAAAAAATATCTACTCCCCCCAAAATATAGTATCACTCTTTTCAGCAAAGCTGCTGCTCCCATCATTCCTTCTTCCTGAAACACTTAGATAGATTCACCTTCTGAATTCCTACTCATCCTTTAAAACTCTATTCAAATGGATTTTACCTCTCTTGGGCTAGATTCTCCTTTTAGAGACTTACTATCTATTTCATCATGGGTCAATCTTTTAACCTCTCTGAGACTCGACTGAATCATTTTTTAAACTAAGGTAATATAGTATTTGTACTTGGTGAACATGAAAAAGATATATAAATTGTCATTAGAAGTAGATAGATTGCTTAATGGATTTGATGATTTTATTATGATTAAATTAAAGTTGTCATCATTTGAGTTCAAATCCTACATCTAATACTTAAAATTACATGATCCCAGTCAAATTTCTTTATGTCTTTGCAGACTCGGTTTCTTCATCAATGAAAGGGGGATACTAATGGAACACTGAGATAGGTAAATGGTGCAGTGGATGGATCTTTTGGTCTGGAGTCAGGAAGATTTGAGTTTAAATCTAGTTTAAATCTAGCCATAAAAACTAGCTATGTGACCCTAGACATGTTACTTAAACTCAGTTTCCTCATCCATAAAATGTAGATGAGGACAGAATGTAGATTCAGTTATGTGATACAATGAATAAAGCACTGGGTATGGAGTCATATGAAGATGGGAGTTTCAATCTAATTCAGAAACTTACTAGCTGTGTCACTAAGTAAGTCACGACTTCTCTGTGTCAGTCTCCTCAAGTGTAAAACTGGGATAATAAGAAGACCTTCACAGGGTTTTGAGGATCAAATATGTGTGTAAGTGCTTACGACTATCCCTTGCACATAGTAGGCACTTAAGAAATGTTCTTTTCTTTCTTTTCCCCCTACATCCCACACTCACGAGAATGACATGAGAGTTTATATGTAACTTTAGATTTTAAAAGTTGATATTGATTCTATTGTTATTTGGTAGAATTTTTAGAGGTAGTGATACAAGGACTTGGGCAGAATTAAAAAAAGAAAATAAACATAATAGAAGGAGGGATATATGTAGCATATTCATTGTGGATTTAATATTTTATGTATTTAGGAGATTAGAATAAGATAACTGAAAGTAGCACACTGATTTATTTCATTATAACTGTAAGAAATCATGCCTGGTGTTGGAAAGATAGACTGGGCATATATTGTTGAACCCCATGTTGCAAGGCTAAGGATTTTAGACCCAACAGAAATCAAATTAAAATATTTGAGTGTGGGAGTGCCAAAATCAGAAGATTAATCTAGCAATAGAGTGTTAGATGAATAAAAAGGAGAAGTCTTTGATGCTTCTCATTATGTATAGCATAAAATCTGATAATATACAGCATGTTCCAAAAGTTTTAGTTCAGATTTAAGTTACTGAAGTATAGCTTAAAATTGCGCTATTACTTTTGGGACATTCATTACTCATTCATTATTGAACATATATTTTAATCCAAAATGAAATATCTCAGAATATGCCATTAAACCAAATGGCTCAAAAAGGTGCATGTATACACACATACATGTATAAACACACACATGTGTATATATGTTATATACGTATATACACATACACATATATAGCATATATATACATATATACACATACGTGCATACACATACATACACACATATGTGCTTTGATGTTTTGGTTTAAGGAATATGAGTTGTTGTTCCATGAATTGAAACCATCAAAATTCTCTTCTAATGATCCTATATGGCTGCATATCATGGAATTCTAGCATTGTCAGACAACCAAAATTTTAAGGTAAACCAAAAAGAGGACAGTATGTTGGGAGTACATATTGACTCTGCTTTCCTCAGTTTCCTCATCTGAAAAATGGGGCTTATAATCATACTTGCCTTTGAGGGTAAGGATGATATGGTCTAAAATTTGAAAGTAGCTGACCAAACTTAAAACAATAGGTGGTTATTGTTATTATTATTTTGTTATTGTTGTTATTACAACAACAACAACTACTACTACTACTACTACTACTATTAAAAATGACTTTCAAGCAAGAAGTAGGATGAAGAATATCATCTAGGAAAATATAACATTACAAAATGGACCTAACACCATTGAACCATAAATAAAGAGCTAGAAGAGACATCAGAGGCCATCCAATCAAAATTCCTTATTTTATAGATGGGGATGCTCATTACCCTTTGATGTAGTGGGAGTGAGAAATCACATGGTG
>WOXC01000670.1:0-96569 GCA_011680675.1 Gymnobelideus leadbeateri | reverse complement strand
ACTATTGAAATCATAGATTTATATATGCTATAGATATAGAACACAATGTGATCTAATAGGTATAGGGACCTGTAGGAATGAGGAAACCTCCTACAAATTCATGTTGCCTCCTTCTTTGTAATTTATCATCTTAGAGAGTTGCCTAGAGCACTGAGAGTTTGTGACTTAAACAGTCACAGAGCTAGATTGTGTGGGAGATCATACCTGAATCCATTTCTTTCTAGTTCTTGGATTGATTCTCTCTACTATACCATATATCTTTATTTAGCTATCAGTATTGATGTTCGTATCAACACATACATGTATATATAATATCTATCTATCTATCTATATATATGTGTATGCATATAGATATACATATAGATACAAAATTAGACATAGAATAGGATGAGATTATCACATATTCTAAACTTATTTCTAACCAAATCCTAAGAAATTTGTGGAGAAATTGCTTCTTAAATGAGTTTCTTCTCCAGTTGTTTCTGTTTAAGGATATTTTTTAAGTTCAAAGGATATATACATCCTTCTAAAGTAAAAAAAAAGTCCTACTTCAATCATCTATTTTTCTACTTTTAATCCATTACCATATAGCTTCAACAATTCCTCTTTCTAATATAATGTGAGAACTAGAAATGTTACCCTCTCTTCTCTTATGATTTTTGTTTTTAATTTCTCCTCTTAATATTCCTATTCTTTTGTTATTTTGCTTCAATTCTATTAGTATTTTGTTGAATTTTGAAAAAAATTAGTCTTGGGGTATGTGTGTGTACACACAATTGCATATATGTAATATATATGCATATGTATGCATATATAATATACACTTATTTATATATGAATTCACCAGATTATCAAGTATTTCAATACCAAAGTACTTTAAATTTGATCCTGGAGTAAATATTCAATTCCTGGAACTTATAGAGGGAGTGTTGCAAGATGATCACACCTGAATTTTAAGAAAATCATTCTGGCAGCAGCACAGTGGATGATGAGATGGTGTGGAAAGAGACTTGAAGTAGAAAATCCAATTAGAATTTTATTGTAATAACCCAAGAAAAAGGTGATGAGAGCTTGAACTAGCATAGCTGCTATGTGAATTGAGAGTAGTATGCATGAAAGAGTTGTTGTAAAGAAAGAAAATACAATATTTGGTCATGAATTGGATGCATGACATAACCAAGAGTGATTAAGAAACCAAAGCTAAAAAGCCTACATAGCTGAAAAGATGCCACTCATAGGGAAGTTAAGAGGAGGGGAACATTTGGGAGGAAATATGAGTTCTGTTTTGGACATGTTGAGTTTGAGGTGCTTACAGGAAATCTGGTTGGAAATGTCAAACAGGCTGTTAGTAACATGATACCGAAAATCTAAAAGTAAAGAGATTTTAAGGGCTTACTCTATGGAAGTTCCATGATCTTTAAAGTGATCTCCTGGCTTAGGACTTTTTTGTTGTTATTTAATCATTTTTCAGTCATGTCCAACTCTTTGTTATTTCACTGGGGGTTTTCTTGGCCAGGAATCTGGAGTGGTTTGCCATTTCTTTCTCTCGCTTGTTTTACACATTAGGAAACCCTAGACAAACGGAGTTAAGTGACCTTCCCAGCTGTGTAAGCTAGTAAGTGTCTGACCTAATTAGTATGTATGAATTTGTAGTAGTTTGTATGAATGCAAACTGACATGGTCCACTATCTCTAGCTAGTCCGAGCCATGCTTTGTCTTTCAGTTAATTCTTCTTTTTGCTATCTGCTCTGATGCAATGTACTTCCTTACTCTCCCCTGTTTTCCACCTTTTTCTCTTGGAACTGCGATAAAATAATTATTATCAATGATACTGGAAAGGATATGTCAATCAATTCAGCTACAGCTCTAGTCACTATCCCTGTGTCTCCACAGACCAGATGAAAACACTCTGACTGGTTATCACTCACCTGTGTGTTTTATTCTCCCTTTTAGGATAGCACTGTGAGAAGATGGTTTGTCTTGCTTTTGTGATTTTATCTCAAGAGCTTAGCACAATGTTTGGAATATAAGTGCTTAACGACTGATCATTCATTCATTTGATGTATACTTTGTCTCTGGACACACAATCCAGGCCTTCCCACTTTGATAATACCCACCAGCATGTCCTCTTACTTGGCATAGCTTCCAAAAAAAAAAGTACCATTTACTTGTACACTATCATGAAATATAAGAATAGTATTTTAATGAAGAATGAATTGGAATAATTTATCATCTTTAAGTAGCATCATTTCATGCATTTTCTTACAATATTCTTTGGATTATTCAATAATATTTTTCCAAGTATATATAATATAGTAAATTAATTTTAATCTAAGTATAATACGTTTCTTAATATTTACTTTTTATCCTCCCTTTCAACTATATTTAATCTGTTTTGGGACATTGTGTTTGAAAAAATAGAGAGAGAAAAGTAGTTTGAGTCAAGTATTTATCAAATCTTTCTTTTAAAAGACTGAAAAATCTTTATTTCAGGTCCATTGTAAGTTCTATGAAGTAAGGGAATATGCCTTTTGTTGTTTTTATCCCCTAGTTTCTAGCACAGTCTATGAAACATGGGAGATGCCAATAAATATTTGTTGAATTGAATTGAATCATTTCTCCATGAGAAATTCTTTGATTTTTCTATACATGCCCACACATGTGAATACACAATCTGTGAGTTTCTACACAGACATAATGAAGTGTAAATCACCAGAGGAGAAAACTATCATTGCAATTTCCTAGATATGTGGGAGTTGAAGCTCTGTGGCTACCTGGAGAGCAGTGATTTGTAAAAAAAACATTTCCTGTGGTGATTTGGAAGGTAGTGTGTTATCCTGAGGTTTTTATAAATCATTTGCCCTTCTATGCCTTTGAAAAAATGCTTAGAGTCATGTTCTCATCCATAGTGAAACCTTGTCCATAGAAGGTTTGCAACATCAGCAACTGAACACAGTACAAAAACCAGAACAGAAACTGTAAGAAGGTTATAGATTTTGCTGGAGACAGAATATAATTTTTCCATTACAGTTAATTGCCTATGACTTTTACATTAATAAACTCTGCTTGTGAAATGTGCCATGGGGTTTTCAAACAGTTCTTTGCTTTGTCACTTTATATGAAAAGAATGGATTTTTAAATGGCACCTTTCATTGTGTTTTGGATACCATTTCAAATGTCATGGCTAATTAATATTTATGAGGGAGTATCAAGATGCTATATTAGAATGAGAATAAAAATTCACATTGGATAGTCTATGATAGACATAGTTTAGATGCTTTGATTGAGCTATATTTATATTGAGGCAGATAAGCTCTAAAAGTATAGTGCCTAGAATAACTTCTTTCTGTCCTTTAGCTCAATTTGTGTTTATAAGTTTTATTTCTTCACTGGCAAATCAGGTCACTCCCTGATTATTTCTACATAGGAGTTTGCCAGACTGGGACCAGGAGAAGGACAAGATAGAAATTTCTGAGATATTTCACAAGATGAAATCCAAAACTAACTTCATATTAAAGGATTGTTTGGGTTAAATAACATTTGATCATATTTACCCAAATCTATGACTGTTTTTTTTTGTTTGTTTTGTTTTGCTTTTTGGAGGGCAATTGGGATTAAGTAACTTGCCCAAGGTCACACAGCTAGGTTTTGTGTGTGTGTGTGTGTGTGTGTGTGTGTGTGTGTGTGTTAAGTGTCTGAGGCCGGATCCGAACTCAGGTCCTTCTGACTCCAGGGCTGACGCTCTACTCACTGTGCCACCTAGCTGCCCAATGTCTGTTCTTACAAGATAAAGTGAGGAACACATCTTACAGGTTGACAGGATAGCAGGAAAAATGAAGTGTTTCTTGGAAGGATAAAGGAAATACTTATGTGAGGAAATAAGAAAGGTTAAGAAAAAGTAGAAGAGGATTCTCACTTGGCTCAGGAACTTTGAGGGTGAAGCAATGTGAGTGAAAAATTAGGCCCTTTCTACAAGGAGTGATGCATTTTCTCTGGAGAAAAAAAAAAAACAACTGCTTATACTGGTGCCTCCAGCATGGACTGTATGATAGGTCATATAGTAACAGTTAGAGGAAGAAAAAGGTCACATTATAAGTTAGTGATTCCCTGAATAGAGTTATAAAAGGTAGATAGTTGCACATCAGACATTGAAAAAAGAGGTCTGCTGCCTTGCTGGATGTGTGTGTCTATACACATACATACACAAAAGCACACATCTACTATGGTGAATAAAGCAAGGTTTCTGCCTCCTCTTTGTTTATTCATTTGACATCATTTTGATTAGTTTAGAAAAATTCTAGATTCACTATCAATTGTTAGGCATATTTCATTTTTGGTCATATGCCACTATTTGTATATTGTAAGCAATGACCCACAATGTATTTTTTCTAAAAATATCTTCTTAACCTACTATTCACTTTCCAAAACTGACTTTCTCCTCTAATATCTTTGTCTTTTATCAATAGCTATATATTGAATATAACATCTGGTTCCCTAAATTCTTTATTCTCTGCCCCCTGGTAATTCCTAATCCTTAAGAATCCTTTTTACGTTTTGGATGACAGTTTCATATATCCCTGCATGAATCACCAGGAGTGACTGGTAATCATCAAGTTTGACAAATATTTTGACCCTTTCTGTCAGTGTTCTCTCTCTGTGTCTCTTTCTTACTCTCTCCCTCTCCCCTTCACATAGCCCCTCTTTCTGGAGATTTATAAATTATTTGTGGGTGACAATTGGTCTTGTGTTTTGCAAAACAGGTTCTTAAAGTTTAAAGATTTAATAGTTAGCCATTCAGTTCTAACTCTGATAATTTATTTATTACTGTGTTTTAAAATTAGAATTTGATTTAGAATCAGCCAGAATGTATCAAGTATGTATATATATATATATATATATTTGCATAGATATAGATATATTGTATTTTATTCTATACTTAAATAAAATAAATATTGCCATAACATATTAGAATAGGAAAAAAAGATGATTATACATGAACCTGCAAATCTATTATGTACAACTTGCTGTTCCTTTTAAATATATAATAATGATATAGAACATTCTTCTTTCCCCCCTTTTTTCTCCACTGTCCCCAGCCTTAGAGATAACTACCATTGGACATAAATAAGTATATATGTATAAAACATTCTGTACAGCTCTATATCAGTTCTTTTTCTGGATCTAGATAGTGCCTTCCTCCATAGGTCTTTGGTAATTAATTTGGGTATTTATCATAGTCAAAATGACTTAGTTGTTTAAGTTTGTTCTTAAAACAATATTGCTGTTACTGTATATGATATTCTCTTGGTTCTGCTCATTTTACTCCTTTATTTCATGCCAGTCTCTTCATGTTTTTCTAGAAAAAACAAACTCATAATTTTTATAGTTCAGTAGTATTCCATAAAAATCATATACCATAGTTTGTTTAGCCATTCCACAATTGATAGATCACCCCACAATTTCAATTTTTACTGCCCCAAAGAGCTGCTATAAATATTTATAACATATAGTTTCTTTTCCTTTTTCCCTAATCATCTTTGGAAACAGACTTAGTAGGTGCATTTCTGGGTCAAAGACAGTTTAATAACTCTTTTGGTATAATTTCAGATTGCTCTTCAAAATGGTTGGATCACTTCACAGTTCCACTATTAGAGAATGTGTCCCATTTTTTCCACATGCCCTTCAATATTTTTTCTTTTTTTCCTTCAATTATTTTAGCTAATCTGATAGGTATAAAATGATATCTTGAGGTTGTTTTAATTTGAATTTCTCTAGTCAATAATCAATATTTTATATGACAATAAATTGTTTTGATTTTTTAATTTTTTATGCTAAAAGGTGTTTTCATCTTTATTTTTGGCATGTTAATGCCATTTGGGGCATTCATGACTTCATAGCCACAGAGCTATCCCATGTGTTTGTCTTGATGGGAAAAGAAGTCATTCCTACTTCTGGAATCCATACATACACACCTGATTTGTGAGTGGGCATGTTTCCAGAGGTGCTTTGGATGCTTGGAAATTGGTGCTTTATAGACAAATAGGAGTAGCAAGAAGCTACCAATTTCAATTGGCATAGTATGTTCACATATCTTGCAAGATCCGCCAAAGCTGGTGTGTGTATGCATTATATTTGATGAGTTATCCTGTATCAACACTTCCACATAGTATGATCTCTGACAAACTTAAACTTGTCCTGTTCTCAAAACTTCATCTTCTGACATGTTCTTTACCCTTCACTGGAGGTCTTAAATTTGGGCTTATTTTCTGTAATGTGTTTAAGGATCCTTTGCCTCACCAGAAGACATAATTTTATTCTTCCTTATTTTTCCTTAAAACTAGGTATGAATCCAGAAAAAAAAAGTCTCAGAAGACACAGCATCCACAGGTTGCAATATCTTATCATGCTTTTTACTAGAAAATTGGGGAAAACCCCCAAGGAATAAAATGGAAGGAAATAGTTGTCATGAAAATTTAAGCATGTGTGTTTTTTCATCCTAATTAGTCAGTGAATAAAAAGCAGTTAGTAAACTTTAATGAAGCACCTACAGTGTGCCCAACTTAGTGCTAAATGTTGGGCATGCAAAGACAGACAAAAGATAGTACCTGCTCTTAAGCTCACAATCTGACCAGGACACAACATGTAAACAACCAGGAAAAACAAACCTGACGTGCAGGATAAATATGAAATAATGGGGAGATAACCCACTAGAATTGAGGGATTGGGAAAGACTTGCTGTATAAATTGAAATTGTGGCTGTGACTTAATAAAAGCTAGCTAAGCCAGGAGGTCCAGATGAGGAGGGAGAGCATTCCAAGTGTTGGGGGAGAGCCGAAAAATATGGCCCTTCCTGAGAGACATGGACCATCTTCTTGGAAGTAGAGCAAGAAGACCAGTATCTTTACACAGAGGGTTTCTGGGAGTAAGGTGAAAGAAGACTAGACAAGTAGGAGGGTACTAGGTTATGAAGGGAGCAGAACACAAGAAACTAATGGACTCTGAGAGGGGTACGATCAGACCTATACCTTAGGAGAATGACTCCGAGCACTAGGCAGAGAGACTCGGCTTAGGCTGACCAAGCAGGGGGCAGTGCCATAATCCTGGCATAAGGATGGCCACAGCATCCCAGGGAGAAGCCAGGTCCCAATGGTTTTTCTTAGACTTCTGCCCTTTCCCTGCCACGCCTAGTGGGGCTGCTGCTGCTCCAGGCCAGAGTGCTGGCCATCGTCCCATGGAGTGATGTGCATTTTTCTTCCACCTTCTTGCTCCTGAGCTAGGCATGCACCTGGTACTATGCGTGGTCTGCACAAGGGGGTGTACCCCCTTAGGCGCCACTCCCTCCTCAGCTGTCTTTCTGGCGGCCTCTTCTCAGGAGCAGGAGCATCAAGACCGGAGGGTGGAGGGATGAAGAACCCTGGATGCTGGTGTCGCCACAGCTTCTGGGCTGGGGCCTTCTGGCCTGTTACTGGATGGAGTAAGTTTCAACTCCAGATTCATGGATATTCAGTTAGGAACAAGCCGTTTACTGCTCTATTTTGATTTTTTTTTTAAATCAGAGAACTCCCCGTTCATATCCTTTGACCATTTATCAACTGGGAAATGGCTTGTATTTTTATAGACTTGACAAAGGTCTTTATATATTTGAGATATAAGACATTTATCTGAGAAACTGTCTATAAATTTCCCTCCCTCCCATTTCCTCCTTTCTTTCTTAGCTACATTTGTTTTATATGTGCAAAGACTTTTTAAGGTAATATAATCAAAATTATCTTTTTACACCTCACAATGTTCTCTCTTGTTTATTCATAAATTATTCACCTATCCATAAGTTTAATAGGAAATATGTTTCATGTTCTTCTAATTTTTTTTGGTAATTTCTCTCTTTATATCTTGTTCAGTATCCATTTTGACTGTGTCTTGGTACATGGTGTTAAATATTGATCCGTGGCCAATTTCTACTAGATTGCTCCAGCTTCCCCAACAGTTTTTTTTTTTTCTAATCAGTTAATGAATTATTATCCCCATAACTTAAGCTTTTCACTTGTCGACTACAAGGTTACTATATTCATTTGCTAATGTAAATTGTATGTCTACTCTGTTTCACTGGTCTATCTACTTCTTAGCCAATAACAGATAGTTTTGATAATTAGTGCCTTATAATATAGTTTAAGATCTGGTACTGCTCAACCCTCTTTCTTTATCTTTTTTATTAGTTCCTTTGATAGTCTTAACCTTTTGTTCTTCTCAATGAATTTTGGTATTATTTATTTCTAACTCAGTAAAAAAAAATGGTAGTTTAATTGTGATGGTATTGACTATGTAAATTAGTTTAGATAAAATTGTAGTTTTTATTGTATTGACCCTGTCTGCCCATGAAAAATTAATCTCTCCAATTATTTAAATCTGTTATTATTTTTATAAAATGAATTTAAAAAATAATTTTCTTTATATAGTTCCTGGGTTTTTTTGGGCAGGTATGTTCCCAAGTAATTCATATTGCCTAGAGTTCTTTAATTTGGTTATCACTTACTATCTCTTCCCATAGAGTTTTATTTGTGATATACAGGAATACTGATGATTTTTGTGGATTTACCTTATACCTTGCTACTTTGCTAAAATTATTAATTGTTTCAGCTAACATTTTAGTTGGGCTTTTTGGATTTTCCAAGTATATCATCATGTCACCAGCAAAAAGATATTTTATTGCCTCATTTCCTGTTCTGATTCTCTTTCTTTTTATTGTCTTATTGCTATTTCTAGGATTTCCAATAAAATATTGAATAATATTCATATAGTTATTTCACACCTGATCTCTTATGGGGAAGGCTTTTAGCTTACCACCATTACAAATAATGCTTGCTTATGATTTTATGTAAATGCTTTTTATTAGTTTAAGGAAAAATCCATTTAAAACTATACTTAAACATATTTGAATAGAAATGATTATTATAGTTTGTCAAATCTTTTTCTGTATGTGTTGCTATAATCATATGATTTTTGTTACTCTTATTATTGATGTAATCAATTATGTGTAGCAGCAAGCACCCCAACATCCCCAGGGTGGCTGCCAACCCAGGTTCTTAGATCTGCTTTTCTAAAGGAAAGCAACTCAAAATGGGTTAACAAGCTTAATTTAATCAATCAAACATATATCATTTACCTAGTTGAGGGGAAAAGGTCAGCACCCCAGACTTCAAAGTATACAAACAAAACTTACAAGACAGAGAAACAAAGAGATCAAGCAGACAGGCTTCCAAACTGTCCAACCATTACATTAATACCAAATCACAGTTACCAGAGAGGGAAGCATCAACATCTGGGTTCTCAAAGCCGGGCTGGCTCTCAACGGCTGCCCAGAGGCTCATCTGGTCAAATCACACAACTCTTCTCAAAATGAGCCCCAAAGCAAAGCCTCACATCAGGGATTATATAGCCTTCTCCAGGTTCAGAGAATGTAGCAACTCTCTTGACCCACCGCCCAATCATACAGCATCTAGGTGTGGGCATTCCTGAAAACCAAGCCTCCTGCCACAAGCTCCATGTGACCACTTTCAGCCTATTAGGGGGCAGAGTATATTTTCAAATCAGCATAGGTTCTTAGAGTTTCTCAAGCCCAACCAAAGGGCCTAGGGGCATGGAAGACCTTTAAATTTGTATTTCCATTACCTTATGTTACTAGTTTTTCTTATGATAAACCATCTTTTCATTCCTGGTATAAATTCTGCTTAGTCACCATGTATAATCATTGTCATATATTGTTGTAATCTTTTAGCTAGTATTTTATTTAATATTTTGGCTTTAATATTTATTAAGTAAATTGGTCTAGAATTTTCTTTTTCTATTTTTATCCTTCCTGGTTTAAGTATCAGTATAATATTTCATAGAAGGAGTTTTGTAGGACCCCTTCTTTCTCTATTATTCTAGATTATTTATTTAATATTGGAATTAGATGGTATTTAAATATTTGATAGAATTCACTTGTAAATCCATCTGGGCCTGCTGCTTTTCCTTAAGAAACTCATCTATGACCTGTTTAATTTCTTTTTCTAAAATAGATCTATTTAGATATTCTGTTTCATCTTCTGCTAGACTAGGCAGTTTATATTTTCACACATATTCTTCCATTTTACTTAAATTGTAAAATTTATTAGCATATAATTGGTCAAAATAATTCCTGAGATTACTTTGATTTCATCTTCATTAGTATTATATTCACTCTTCATTTTTGATATTAGTGATTTAGTTTTCTTCTTTCATTTTTAAAATCATAAAAACCAATGATTTATCTATATTTTATAAAACTTTTTTTTGGGGGCGGCTAGGTGGCGCAGTGAATAGAGCGCCGGCCCTGGAATCAGAAGGACCTGAGTTCGGAGCCGGCCTCCGACACTTAATCCATACAAACAAAAAAACCTAGCCGTGTAACCTTGGGCAAGTTACTTAACCCCAATTGCCCTAAAGGGGCGGCTAGGTGGCGCAGTGAGTAAGAGAGCCGGCCTCGGAGTTTGGATGACCCGAGATCAGATCCCGCCTCAGAAAATGAGCACCCACGCATAAATAATGACTAGCCGTGTAACCTTGAGCAAGTTACTTAACCCCAATTGCTTTAAAAAAAAAAAAAAACTTTTTTTAAATTCAGTAGTCTTTTACACTTAATTTGATTAATCTCACCTTTAATTTTCAGGATGTCCAATTTATTATTTGGGGGGAATTTTTATTTTGTTATTTTTGTAGTTATTTTGTATATTATTTTTTGTAGTTATTTTTTTTAATTGCATACCCAGGGGCTGGCTAGGTGGCACAGTGAATAGAGCACTGTCAGGGGGCAGAGTCAGGTGGAGAAGAAATAGGACTTTGTTGGGCTCCCGCTTCCACCTTCTCCAATTCATGTAAAAATTACTCTAAACAAATGTTGGAGCTACAAAATGACAGAGAGAAGCTAATATCCCACTGAAGATAGCCTAGCAGGCCAGTAGGAAGGGGCTAGCCCAGTGCTCTGGGAGCTGAGTCCAGCCCTGCATGAGCCTGAGCTTTTAGCCTTAGGGTGGCCACAACTAGCCACTGACTGGAGAGACTTCAGATCACCAGAAGCTGTGGCTGTTTCCAGAATTATTAACCCAAAGAACAAAGTGAGAGGTCAGTGTAGTGTGGACTTTAGGGAACCAGGATTTCAGGAGTGTGGTCAGGCCTTTACCCCCTGGAGGGAAAACAGCTGAGGCACCACGGCTGTGCAGCCACCACCATGTGGCTGCTTCAGAGCTCCTGGCCTGCAGATTGTGGGGGGACCAAGTGAACCAGTCTGAGGGGTAATTGCTCTTGCTTTAACCTGCTTGGATCTGGATTGTGGTCTAGGATTGAGGCCTTGGGTTGCGCAACCAGCTTGCCAGAGCATGTGGAGGCTTCTGAGAGGGCACCCAACTAATAGCTCCAGCAGCTATGAAAACCCCAGCTATTGGGACAAAGCTCCCTTCTCTGGTAGCAGAGCAAGCAAAGGAAGCAAAGCAAGCAGAGCAATCCAATATAAGACTCCTATTTGGGGGGAAAAAGATCAAAGCATGGAAGAGGAGGAAGAAAACAAAGTCAGAATGCCTGCAACAAAAGCTTCCAAGAAAAATATGAGCTGGTTGCAGGGCATAGGAGCTTAAGAAGGATTTTGAAAACCAAATAAGAGAAGCAGAGGGAAAATTGGGAAGAGAAATGAGAACAATGAAAGAAAATTATGAAATAAGAGTCAACAAACTGACTGAAGAAAATAACACCATAAAAAGAGACTAACTCAAATGGCAAAAGAGGCTCAAAAAGCCAATGAAGAGAAGAATGCCTTAAAAAGCTAAATTTACCAGATGGAAAAAGAATCTCAAAAGCTCACTGAAGAGAATCATTCCTTAAGAATTAGACTGGAGCAAATGGAAGTTAGTGACTTTATAAGAAATTAAGATACTACTAAACAGATCCAAACAAATGAAAAAAATAGAAGGCAATGTGAAATATCTCATTGGGAAAACCACTGACCTGGAAAATGGATCCAAGAGACATAATTTAAAAATTATTGGATTACCTGAAAGCCATGATTAAAAAAGAACCTATAAATCATCCTTCAAGAAATCCTCAAGGAAAATTGCCCTGATGTTTTAGAACCAAAGGGCAAAATGGAGGTTGAAAGAATCCAGCAATCAGCTCCTGAAAAAGATCCCAAAAAGAAAACTCCTAGGAATATTATAGCCAGGTTCCAGAATGCCCAGATCAAGGAGATAATATTACAAGCAGCCAGGAAGAAACAATTTCAATAATGTGGAAACACAATCAGAATAACTCAGGACCCGGCAGCTTCTATACTGAGGAACTGGAGGGCTTGGAATATGATATTCAGGAGGGCAAAGAAGCTGGGATTAATACCAAGAATCACCTACCCAGAAAAACTGAGTATCATGTTCCAGGGGAAAATATGGTCCTTCAGTGGAATAGAAGACTTTCAACCATTACTGATGGGAAAACCAGAGTTGAATAGAAAATTTGACATTCAGAAACAAGAAGCAAGAGAGTTATGAGAAGGTAAACAGGGAAAAGAAATCATAAGGAACTTATCAAAGTTGAACTATTTACATTCTTATATGGAAAAGTGATAATTGTAACTTTTCTCAGTATGCAAATAGTTGAAGGGAATAGAAATATATATATATATGTATATATACATATATAGATGTACATATACATATATACATACACATATATGTCTAGGAGGGTATATTGACATATGAATACGTATGTGAGTGTGTGTATATATGTGTATAGGTATATATAGACAAAGGGCACAGGATCAATTTAATAGGAAGTGATGATACTTAAAAGGTAAAATCAAGAGGTGAAAGCAGAATATAATGAGATGGGGAGAGACAGAATGGGATAAACTATCTCATATAGAAGAGGCAAGGGGAAACTGTTACAGTGGAGGGGAAGAACAGGAAGGCAAAAGGAAATCAGTCGACCTTATTCTCAATGGATTTGGCTTAGGGCGTGAATAACATACACACTAAATAGGGTATCTCACCCTATAGGAGAGTAGGGAGGGAGGTGATAAGAGGGGAGATGATGGAAGGGAGGGCAGGCTGGTGGGGGAGGGAAGTTGGAAGCACCCACTTTTGAAAAGGGACAGGATCAAAGTAGAGAATAGAACAAGTGGGGAGGGATAGGATAGAGGGAAATATAGTCAATCTTTCACAATATCTCCACTATGGAAATATTTTGCATAACTAGACATCTAAGGGTGGGTGACAAGGGAGGAAGGAATTCAAAGTTTTAACATCAAATGTTTAAAAATATAAGTTATTATTTTACATGTAACTGGGAAATAAGATATACAGACACTGGGGCATAAGATCCACCTTGCCCTTTTGGAAAGTCATAGAGGGAATGGTGGAAGGTATGGGAGAGAGCAGATTGGGGGAGGGGATATTCAGTGGGATTGCTGTTTTGAAGTGGTGGGTAGGGGAAAAATGGGGAGAAAATTTGTAACTCAAAACCTTGTTGAAATGAATGAGGTAAAACTAAAAAATAAAAAAGAGAGAGAAAAAAAAGAAAGTATAGAGCACTATCCCTGGAGTCAGGAACACCTGAGTTCAAATCCGGCCTCAGACCCTTAACATAAAACTAGCTGTGTGACCTTGGGCAACCCTACCTTGCCCCTTCCAAAAAGCAAAAAAAAATGCATACCCAATTCATTGGTCTGCTCTTCCTCTGCTTTATTTATGTAAGCATTTAGAGATACACATTTTCCTCAGATTACTGTTTTTGCTGTATCCCATAAGTTTTGATATGTTGTCTCTTTTTTGTCATTCTCTTTAATCAAACTGTTGATTGTTTCTATGATTTGCTCTTTTACTACTCCTTCTTTAAGATTAGGTTTTTACTCTCCAATTAAATTTATCTATATTTCCATGATCCATTATTAAATGTTATTTTAATTACATTGTAATATGTAAAGGATACTTTTAATATTTCTTTTTTCTGCTTTTAACTATATATTTTTATGCCTTAATATTGAGTCAGTGTTTGTAAAAGGTACCATGAATCACTGAGAAAAAGGTATTTTTCTTTTCTTTACATTCAGTTCTCTCCAGATAGCTATAATAGCTAGCTTATCTAAATTTCTATTGACTTCTTTCTTACTTCTTTTTTGGTTATATTTATCTTGTTCTGAAAAGAAGAGATTAAAGTCCTATCAAGTTATCATAAATACATTATGGAAGTATGTAATATAAATTGTATTATGAATATGTAAATACATAGTAATATATGCTTGATACACTGACTAATTTCTAATACGTGTGTGTGTGAGAGAATGTGTGTGTATGTTTATGCATGCAGGCTGGAGTTGATAAAATTGTGTGTGTATTTAAAAACTGTTTAAAGGAGAAAAGATTTAAAAATCATGAAAAAAATCTTGGACTTTATTCATCTCAAGAGAAAGATGTCCAAGAAAACATCAGCAACTTATGACCTATATATTTTCTTTCCCATTAAAAAAATTTTTATAAGGGTCGAATATATATAGATCAGAGGCATTCTTATTGAGAGTATTAGGGAACAAGCCACCTGTGTCAAATAATATACAACAGTGGACAATATCTTTACCTTTTCACAGTGATGTACAGAATGTAAAATCACATTTTGTTAGTTGAAAATGAAAGCATTTTATTTAATAGAACAAAACACAGCCTATGGTTTCTTTTAAAATAAGGTGACTCCACTCCATATTACCAGAACCATTCAAGATTCTTTAAGAGATAAAAGAAAAAAATCTTGTTCAATGACCTTATAATAACAAATATGAGGCATAAAATACAGGGAGATGCATGTTTCCTGCAATTTTTCACTGCTGTTGTTTTGGAGGAGATCCAGCCTACAGTTCAGGTCAACCATGTTTGGTGTGGTCCTCCACCTCCATATTTGCAGATGGAATTGTACCTATTCCATCAACTCTCAAGAAGAAATCCGTAATTACTCAAAAGAGTTTGGATTATCCATCAGTACAAGATAGATCAAAAATATATAGAAGGTCTATCAATCAGATTCCAACATATATCTGAAATATCTGAATGGTGTATATATATATATATATATATATGTGTGTGTGTGTGTGTGTGTGTGTGTGTGTGTGTGTGTGTGTGTAACCTCTAGCTTTTGAGGTGAACACTTTTTTGTAGAATTCATGAAAAGATATGAACAAGAGTCACAGAGCATAGACATATATGGATGGGTTAATATTTTATCAATGGAGGGTTCACTAGTTTGATGTAATTAATCATAGATCCATTTGAGTATTTAAGAAAAGTGTAGTACAGTTTCCATTAATTAGTGAAACAAATATTTATTGAGTCCCTAGTATGTTTAGGGCACTCTTTGGGGATAGAAGGTGAGTAATACATATTCCCCCTGCCCCCCAAGGAGGTCACAATCAAGTAACATAATAATATGCATTAAAATGTTACAGTAATATAAATCTTGATTTTGAGGATTTATGAAAAAAGAGCAAATAGATATTATTCTTTGGTTATATCTGAATATAGTATCTGGTCAAATCTGTCAGTAGTTCATATCAGCTGTCAATGGGAAGTTTTATTGTTATGATCCCAGGCATACTTCATTAAAAAATAAATAAAGCTTGATGAATGCATGTTACTAAAAACACAACCATTACGACCAGAGTTTGTACAGTAGTTTCATTCAATTCAATTAACAGCATATATTCATTATTAAGAAAGGGGAAAAAATATTATCCCCAAAGGTCTGTAGTGCTAAATTTGGAGGTTTACCTTCATTACTTCTGACCTTCATTTTTATGCCTTTGTTACCCTATTTTCTACATTGAAAGGGCCACATGATCCCTTTTGCATGTTTCAGTAGTGATGTGAGGCACAAGGAGAAATTGTTTATATTGGATGCTGACTGAATGTTGTACCACTCTACCAAGGAACTCAATGATTGTCATTACAAAGATAAATGTTTACTTTTATTGGACACAGCTGACTCTTTATAGGAAATAGAAGTTCAATGGCTTGGAAAAGGATAAGCACACTATTGTGATCATCATTTTATAGGAGGCAGCCTGGAGAACAGCTTATGGGACAGGGAATCATGAAATTTGAGTCTGACTCCTGTTTTAAGTGCCAATTTATAAGACTTGAAGCCAAGTAATGTGTCCAAGTTCAGACTCAAGACTTTATAGATCCTTTTCTCATATACAAATAAATCCTTAGGTTTATGTAGTATACAGAGCTCTAACAACAATAATAATCTCCTTGCATGTCAGCTCAATAGCACAGCAAATACCTATTTTCAGATAGATATCTATCTAAATTTAAATATTTGGCACTTTAATCAGGAAAAAATGGAGCATTTTTAAAGTCATGCACCATTTAGATAGAAGTTTTTGCATCCAATTTGTCCTTGAATTTATTTGTAGTTATTCCCATACAACTACAACTGTATTTGCTGAACCATCTTTGTAATTGTAATAATGGATGTTTAGGAAAGAGGAAATGGTGAAAACTTTTTTTTTGTACTAGAAAATAAAAATCCTGGGATGGGGCAGTCTGAGAATTGATTATGTATATAAAATACATATATATATATATACATTTTTCAATTTGCATAATACATGTGAATAGACATGTGTATATGCATGTGTACATATATATGTATTTGTATATATATGTAATGTGTGTATGTGTATGTGTTTCTGTGTATAGTAGTTTTTCTGGAAATATATTTATAATTTATTGCTTTAGGGGGCTCCTAGTGAGGAACTAGTTAGCAGCTAGGTGGTGCAGTGGATAGAGCATTGGACCCAGAGTCAGAAAGATCTGAGTTCAAATTCAGCCTCAGATATTTACTAGTTGTGTGACCCTGGGCAAGTCATTTAACCTCTATTTACCCCTGTCCCATAAGTTGTTCTCCAGCTCCTCATTCATGAAGTTAGGATACAATAGAGAAGGAAAAGGTGAACCACTCCAGTATCTTTGCCAAGAAAACACCATTCATTGGGTCACATAGCGTTAGATACAACTAACAACTGAACAAGAAATGAAGAACTACTAATACAAATCAGCATATTTTCTTAAGTTTTTATTATAAAAAATTTCCTGCATTGAAAGTTTAAATGACTTTTTCAGGGTCACGCTCTTAGTTATATAGTATTTAACTGTTTGCAAAATACTTTATGTAGATTTTATAATTTGTGTCTCATCATAATCCTATGAGTGAAATAAAGTAGCAGTTTTTATTCCTATGCTACAGATGAGGAAGCTAAGGCTTAAAAAGACTAAATGACTCCTGGTGTTATATAGTTAGTGCCAGAGGCAGAGTCTAAAGCTTGAACTTTTGCACATCACAAGTATAGAAAGCTCTTTACTAATCGGAGGAATCAGAGAAGGATGAGTGAAAGAGGTGGCATTGTGGTTGTATTTCCAAGAATGAGTAGCAAGAATTTAACAGGTGAAGATGGAGAGAGAAACAGTCCTAAATATAGGGAACAACATGAGAAAGGAGAGAAAATATCAAAAGACTGAAAAAGCATGTGTGATGCTAGATTGCAGAGGACCTTGGTCCAAATGGTCATACAAGGACGGAGATTAAGATCAGAAGAGCAATGTTTAAGTTACCTCCAGATTTAATTTAGATAATATGGGTAATATGACTTGAACTATTTAAAGAACTAGGTTTGGTTTCGGTTGTTGCCTATCCTCTTTCCAGATGGCATAGTGTAATGTTGTCTGTCTTGGATATAGACAAGGGATGAGCCAGACTACCTGAACACATGGCTATCAAGAAACTAATTTCTCATCATTGATAACATGTGCAAATAGAACTTCTCCTCAGTATATTTTTTTCTTGCTTCATGTGACCTAAAATGCACTGCTGTACATGAATTCATTCTCTCAATTATTTAATTCTTCTGTATCCCATGACCCTATAAACTAAGGATAAATGATGATAGCATCCTTTCATTTAATGCAAACATATCATGCCTTTTAGATCAATGACTTCATTTCTTAGTGAAGAAAATAAATTATATACAATACTTGTTCAGAAATTTGCAATGTGAAGCCGAATTTAAGACTTAAATTATTTAGAAAACCTGAATTGTATGAGGATTTATGGTTCCTTCTCCTTTATACAATCTATTGATTTATTTTCTGAGCCTATTATAAAACCTAGGAAATCATCAGTGCTGTTTCATCTTTTATTTTGAGAGAATAATGCTGGTCAGGTGCTTTAGTCAATTCAAACCTAATCACTTCTGCAGAGCTTTGCAAAGAGATGTTACCTATAGCCATTTAATAACATATTTTGCCAAGAACTCCACATTTCAGTAGCTTATGATATGATCAACCTAGTTTTAGTTTCATCCTTTGTATCTATTAGAAATGTTCTTCATACAAACAGCTGACTTCTATAGTAGTCTTTTTAATAATTTATTTATATGGATGCCTACTTTGAATAGGTGGCCATCTAAAACATACCTCCTTATCTCAAGTTCATTTTGGAGTATTTAGCATTTTGTCAGGCACTAATAGCTTTGGACTTAATTGCTTAAGTGTTACCTACTTTATTAGTCATATCTAGATGTAGATAGATAAATGTCTTTTCTAACTTTTCCAATAGACTGCATGTGCAAAAATTATATTGTTTCATTGATGTGGGGAGATCCTAATTTGGGAATCCTGTCCACTTAAAGAAATCGAAACCCATCTATGATTTAGTAAATAGAATCCTAGTGATTTCCCTAAAACATAGAGAGGTTACATGGTTTGTCTAGAGTTTCACAATTATTTAGGGCAAATGTGGGATATAAACCCAATAGTTAAGCTTTCATGTTTAACAGCATTTACTATTAGAGTAGTTACATGTTAAAGGTGGTTTACATGTTAAAAGTATATCTAACTTCCCTCAGTGTTATTCCTCTGTAAATTCCTACTCTTATGCCTCTTGATTTAGGTGACTCTAGATTCTTGAAGTCTTTGTCAGTGGAACTCAAGATCTGGCTGGTTCTGTCATATCAGAATATTGCCCAGTACAGTGCTTTCAGCAGATTGAATCTGTTTTCAATCCACCTCCCTAGATAAGTAAAAGGATGCTTATCACTAATCAGTTAGCCACTTAGTAATGACTTCCCTGATCATAGCAATTACTAAAACAAAGAAAAATATAAAATGGTCCCCAGTCCTGTGTGGTTCACTTCAGTTTCTGCAGTAATAGTGCTAGAAAAGAGGGAAAAGAATGCTAAGGAAAATATTTTTTGAACTGCCTATCAATTTAATCTTGCATTTTGATACTTTGAATGTGAGATAATTATCCATTGACCACTAAGTGGACATGCTTCTTGAATAACTGAATCATCAAATTTTGGCATTTTCACCTTAAATGAAACTAGATGATAAAATACCAGTGAAATAGAAATATGAAGCTTGATAAAACCTTTTGAATTAAATCAACATGTACTTCGATACCCAGTGACTTTCGTCAAAGGAATGGGTGAGGATGATAATATTTTGGAAAAGATAGATAAATCAGTAAATAAGCATTTTTAGGGGGTGGCTAGGTAGCTCAGTGAGTAGGGCACTGACCCTGGAGTCAGGAGGAGTTCAAATTCAGCCTCAGACACTTTTAACGCAAAAACTAGCCATCTGGCCTTGGGCAAATCACTTTATCCCAAATGCCTTCCAAAAAGCAAAAAATAAATAAATAAATAATAAACATTTAAAAAACAATTTTGTTGTGTGACAAACTGTGTGAAACAGGAATAAAAATAAGAGAATTCTTTTTTTTATTGTTTTTCTTGATTTAAAAACATTTTAATCTTACTCCTCCAATTACTGAGACCCACTGATTAATACAAGAAAAAAGGAAAGAAAATCCTCCTAACAATTCCTCTATGCATAGTCAAGTAAAACAAATTTCCACATTGTCCAAGTTCAAAAAAGATATGCCTTATTCTGCATTTTAAGTCCCTCATTTCTCTGGTAAGCAATAAGTAGCATGTTTCATTTTCAGTGCTCTAAAATCATGGTTTATCTTTGCATTCCTCGATCAGCATTCTAAAGTCTTTCAAAATTGTTTTTCTTTACAGCATTTTCAATATATAAATTGTTCTAGTTCTTTTTTTAAAATGCTTTATTAACTTCTGGTTTACATCATTCATTTCCGCCAGATTTGAGTTACAATTTTTTCCCCATTTTCCCCCTACCCACCACCGCAGAATAGCAGTCCCACAGGATATCCCCTCATCCAATGTGCTCTTTCCCATATCTTCTCCCATACCCCCTTTGACTTTTCCAGTAGGGCAAGGTGAATCTCTGTGCCCCAATGCCTATATATCTTATTTCCCAATTGTATGTAAGATCGTATTAATAATAGTACTTACACATTTTTACACATTTGATTTTAAAACTTTGAATTTCCCACCCTTTCAGGGAAGATAAGCAGTTCAGTATATGTTGTGCATGTGTAACTATGCAAAACTTTACCATAGTAGTATATTGTAAAAGACTGCCTATATTTCTCTCCCTCCTATCCCACCTCCCACTTGATCTATTCCCTACTTTGATCCTGTCCCTTTTCATAAGTGGGTGCTTCCAACTTCCCTCCCCCCTTCCCTTCCACCCTCCATTCCATTATTCCCCCTCTCATCCCCTTCCCCCCTACTCTCCTCTAGGTTGAGATATCATATTTATTATGTATGTCATTCTCTCCCTGATTCAAATTCAATGAGAATAAGGTCCTGTCTTTTTGCCTTCCTGTTCTTCCCCTCCCTTGTAATCATTTTCCATTGCCTCTTCTATATGAGATAGTTCACCCCATTCTGTCTCTCCCCATCTCCTCTCATATTCCCCTCTCACCTCTTAATTTCACCTTTTAAGTATCATCCCTTCCTATTAAATTTGACCTGTGCCCTCTATCTATGTATACCTGAAAACTTATATACAGACATTCACATATGTATTCATATGCCCATATAGCCTTCTTCAACTATTTTCATACTAAGAAAAGTTTCATCAGTTACAGTTATCATTTTTCCCTGTAGGAATATAAATAGTTCAACTTTGATAAGTTCATAATGATTTTTTCCCCTATTTACCTTCTCAAGCATCTCTTGCTTCTTGTATCTGAATGTTGAATTTTCTATTCAACTCCGTTTTTTTTTTCTTTAAGAATGCTTGAAAGTCCTCTATTCCACTGAATGACCATATTTTCCCCTGAACCATGATACTCAGTTTTTCTGGGTAGGTGATTCTTGGTTTTAATCCCAGCTCTTTTGCCCTCTGGAATATCATATTCCATGCCCTTTGATCCCTCAGTGTAGAAGCTGCCAGATCCTGCACTATCCTGATTGTTTCCACAATATTGAAATTGTTTCTTCCTGGCTGCTTGTAGTATTCTCTCCTTGATCTGGGAATTCTGGAAACTGGCTACAATATTCCTAGGAGTTTTCTCTTTGGGATCTTTTTTCAGGAGGTGATTGGTGGATTCTTTCAGCCTCTTTTTCCCCCTCTGGGTCTAAAACATCAGGGCAATCTTCCTTGAGAATTTCTTGAAGGATGATTTCTAGATTCTTTCTTTGATCATGGTTTTCAGGTAGTCCAATAATTTTTAGATTATCTCTCCTGGATCTATTTTCCAGGTCAGTGGTTTTTCCCATGAGATATTTCACATTGCCTTCTATTCTTTCATTTGTTTGGATCTGCTTTACAGCATCTTGATTTCTCATAAAGTCATTAGCTTCCATTTGCTCCAGTCTAACTCTGAAGGAATGAATCTCCTCAGTGAGCTTTTGAGATTCTTTTTTCTTTCTGGCAAATTTGGCTTTTTAAGACATTCTTCTCCTCATTGCCCTTTTGGGCCTCCTTTGCCATTTGAGTTAGTCTGTTTTTTAAGGTGTTATTTTCCTCAGTCAGGCTGTTGCCTATCATTTCATACTTTTCTTGCATCTTTTTCATTTCTCTTCCCAATTTTTCCTCCACTTCTCTTATCTGCTTCTTAAGGTCCTCTATAGCCTGTAACCAGCTCAGATTTTCATTTGGGGCTTTTGGTGCAGTAGTTCTGACCTCCCATTCCTCCTCCTGTTCCATGCTTACATCCTCTTTGCCCCCCAAATAGGAGTCTAATGTTAAATTTTTCTGTTTATTTTGTTCCCTTTGCCTAGGCATGTTGCCACTCAATTACTTGATTTTGGGGCTTGTTGCTGCAGTAGGCCCCTGCCATCAGCCAGGGGAGCTTCCATCCCAAACACTGGGTTTTTCTCAGCTGCAGGAGTTATTAGTTGGGTGCCCTCTCTGACACCTCTACATGCTCTGGCAAGCTGGTCACATACCCCAAGACCTCGACCCCAGACCACAATCCAGATCTGAGAAGGTTAAGGCAAGAGCGATTATACCCCAGAATGATTGCCCTATCCCCCTACAGTCTGCAGGCCAGGAATTGAAGTTATCATGTGGTACAAGCTGTGCTGGGGCAACTCAGCAGCTTCTTGCCCCCTGGGAAAGAGGCTGATGTGCTCTCCCACCTACTAGGTCACAAAGTCCATACTGCACTGACCTTTCACTTTGTCCTTTTCATCTATGTGTTGGTAATTCTGGAAATGCCACAGCTGTTGGTGTTCTGGAGTCCCTCCAGCCAGCTGCTGGTCAGGCCACCCTGGGGCTCAAATATAAGAGAATTCTAATCACAGATTCTATAAAAGCTTCATTCCTACATACAGTGGGTACTCTCTTTGGGAAAACAATCAGTAAATTTCAAACACAGTGATCATGAAGTAACAATTCATTGTATTTATATAAAGGTAATGACATAATGATGTGAGAGCTGTTCTTACATCACCTATCTGTGAACAATAAAAGTACCCATATATTAATAGCCAAGATAAAACTAATAAAGACTGGAAGAAAGAATAGAAAGCAACAAAGGATTGACATTTAGGCAACTTTATCCTAACCTATCAAAACAAGTTATTGATGATGAAAACTAGGATATGGATGAAAGAGGGGCCATAGGTAGAGGAGATGCTAATTCCATACAGATATTGGATTGATATCAGTTGTCAGAAAGAAGAGACCAATAATGACTAAAAGTCTTTTTGTTTGAAAACACTTCTTTTACTTGACAGATGGAGAAATATAGAAGATGTGGACAAGAGCAATTTAACATACAAATTCATTTGTAAAATATTACAAAAAGCAGAGTAATATGAGGAGTGTTACCTCCTAAAATGGAGAAAAAGTCCATTTTAAAAAGTCTCGATGAAAGATATAATTAAACAAAGTCATCCCAGCAGCACTCAACGATTAAAATGAAAATAGGTAAAGAAACAGGAAAAAATGGAAAAGAACTGCAATGTTTTTTTTTTTAATAACATACTGTTTTAACCCTCAAAAATAGTAGAGCTAGTATTCTAACAATGCAAAATCTATATCATTTTGAGAAGGGATATCCAAATAAAAGAGATCACAAATCCATTTGAAGAGATATTATTAGTCATTTTACATCTGCTTTTTTGGAAAACTATACTAGCTTCCACTTTAGAAACTTTCTTCCCTGAAGAATATCAACAATTCCCTTTGTATTACAGTTTTAGGAAGTTGCTTGGGAGAGAAGGGGTTGAGAGGTCAAGTTGCTTGCCTATGTCCACACACACAGCTAGTATGAGTGTCAGTGGCAGAGCTGTTGTTCTTAACTGTATGGTCAGCCATTTATACACTATGCCATCTTTCCTCTCATTCAGTTTACAAGTCATTAGTTTTATGGATTGGCAATTTGTTCATGAATATAGGCACCATGGGTACCACAAATTGCATATCCTAATCTTTTCTCATTTGTATTTATAAACATTACCTGATAGCATATTCCATCAGAACTAGAGCTTTTCAGGTGTATTATACAGAGACCACCCTAAATTGTTCCATGATTTCATACTCAAGTCTTTGAGACCTATTCTAAGCATTCTCAGAAATAAAGATTCACAGGTTTTCAGAACTCTAGCTAAAACCAGCAGTCATCTAGTCTAACCCATAAGGGAAAAAAGGATTCTTGTTAGAATGAATCTCATGAAGCATCATCCAATGTTTTCTATAATAACTTCATTGAGAGTTAACCTACACATCCTAAGGTAGTCCATATACATATGTATGGTGGTTGTATATTACCTCCAGGCTGATATATATATATATATATATATATATATATATATATATATATATATATATATATATATATATATATATATATATATATATATATATATATATATATATTCTAATTGACATTTAAATCTCTTTACAACCAAGCTCAAACCTACTTTTCAAAACTCCCAATAGATTATTCCCTCCCATACTCTATGGTCAGGTCAAGCTGGTCTTATTTTTCCTCATACATGACAATCAATCTTTTCTCTCCCTTTGCACTAGCTATCCCTTGTGCCTTAAATGGACTCCTTTTTCACCTTTGCCTTTTAGTATCCTTAGTTTTCTTCAAAAATTAACTAAAGTGCCACCTTCTAGAGGAAGCTATTTCTGGTTCCCCCACTTGTTAATGTCTTCAAATTGCCTTGCATTCACTTTATATACATTTTGCATATACTGATATGTTGTCTCTGGGACCAAACAACAGAAATTTAGGTACTTGAAGACACCCTTATCTTTTCCAGGCTGGCTTTCCCCAGTTTCTTCAACTAATCCTCATATTGAATGAACTTGTTATCCTTCACCATTTTGGATTTGGTAAATCTGGAAACTCATCAGATAATCAGTTTCACTATGATTGTGGAATTCAGAACTCAAGTCTGTAATCAGTACTGAATGTAACTAGCTGTACTATTCCCAGCTGCCTAAAACAGTGGCATTCCTTTAAGTAATTAATTTTAATAACCATTAGAAAATTGTATAAATTTAAGCACATAATATATGTCTTCAATAAGTTTTTCCCCCAAAACAAGATACAGTAGCAAAATGTCTCATAAGTCAAGAAATTTTCTAGCTTTGTTTTAAAATGCTTGGATTTTCATTGCTGCCTGGGACTCATTCACTAGATAAACTGTAAGATTTGGGTTATTGTAAGGTAAACAAAGAACTCCTCTGAGTCAAATGCTAGGATATTACCAGTTTGCTGAGTTTGTTAATTGTTTGGGATGGCTCAGCAGATTAGGAAAAAAATAACAATCACTTCATTAATCAACCCTTCCACTCACATTCTGCATCACTTCTCTTTAATATGCTCTTTGCCCCTATTATTTTGTAAGCCCTAATCACTGAAATTATCTTTTATTTTTCCCATTCTGTTGCCTCCCCATTCCTACATCCAGACGCATGCTAAGTCCTATTCACTTGGTCTTCACAATATCTTTTGTCAGTCTCTTTTTTTAGCTCAGAGAACCATTACTCAAATTATACTTTAATCATCATTCTCCAACACTATTATAATAGTCTCCTAAATAATCTCCCTGCATATATTTCTCATTTGTAAAGACAATATTTGAATTTTATGCCATAACTTAGGATATACAAAATTCAGGGTTTTGATCACTATTGGAATGATATTTTTTTAACCAAGCAAAAAAAAAAGATCGAAAAAATAGAAAAAGAAATTCTTTCTTACTCAAGAGAGCTCTAACCTGAAAATGAAGAGGGAGAAAAAAATCCACAAAGCCATTTGTTACTGATATCAGTAGGTATGAACTGGGAAGATGGTGAGGCCTACTAATTTGTAGGAGAAGATATTCAAGAAGAGAAGCAGTCAATAAATTCTTGGTTTTATATGCTTATAAACAAGTGGGTATACTATGAGTAATGCAAAGGGTGCCTTAACAATCATAATGCAAGGAGACACATCTAAACTCAAAGGTAGCACTAAAATTGGATTAACTATAATAATGATTATGATAATAAAATACCTTAATTATAATAATAGATAGCATTTATGTAGCACTTGAAGTATTACCAAGTGCTTTGCGTATATTAACTCATTTCATCCTAGCAACAGTGCTGTACTTTAAGTGATACTCTTATTTTTATTTTATAGAGGTGAAAACTAAGACAGAGAATAACATAGAGTACCCCAGCTAATAAGTGTTGGTGGCAGGATTTGATCTCAGGTTTTCCTGGCTCCATTTACTGCACTACCTAACTACCTTATGTGAATATGACTTATGATTCATCGCCAGTCTGGCACAGAATTAGAGGAGAATTCATTATTTAAAAAAGATCAGATAAGGTAAAAAAAGAATTATGTAGTAGAGAGGCAGTACAGAACAAAAGATTCATTCATTTGAAGAAATCCATGGACTATTGAAATAGAGTTATATAGATACAGTATTAAGATGAAGATACATGGAGGGAGAAACAGATAATATATTGTACAGGGGGCAAGATAAACAACAGACCATCAGTCTGGACAGAGGCCATGGGTAGTGAGTACAGTAAACAGGTTATAAACCTGGAATTACAGACTTCTGAAATTTTCTTTCCTCTAAAATTAGGGAAGATGAAAGACAGCTTGGTAAAGAGATAGAGTGCCAAATCTGCAGCTAGAAGACTGGTTCAGATTTTGGCTCAGCTGTTTATTACACTTGTCACATTAAGACAGTCATTTAACCCCTCCAACCCCAGTCTGTTTCTTTATCCCTTGAATGATGGGGTTGAAATCAATGGAGTTTAAAAGTGCCATCAAGTTCTAAATCTACGATCCTATATACCCATGCTAAATTAGTGAATTCCCCCAAAATATTTATCTTCAAAAGTTAAAGGACACAACAAAGGCAGTATCTGTTCATTTTATTCTTACATATAAGGAGAAATTTTCAGCTTAAATGGAAAATATAGGAACCTGGGGGGAAAGTTACCAAATCGTCATGGAATTTATGCTAGATAAGAGAGGAAAAGGCCACCATCAGCTAGTGTATTTCATATAATTTCAAGGAAATGGATTTAAAAGAATTCTAAGAAAAAATGAGTAGAATCAGTATAAAATATTACAAAGGAAGTAAGCCTTATAAGGTTTATAAGAGCTTCTAAGAGTAAAATCTTCCTGACACAAACACAGAAAATCCACATGAAGAATAAAATATGTTTGTGAGGGTGGTGGTGGGAGGGGGGGTTACCATAAGAGATTAGTGTAAATCAAAGACTTTGATTTTTCTTTAAAATATTTATTTGGCATTTTAAATAACAGCAAAAACAAATGAAGTGTATCCACAAATTATTTCAATTTTGAAATGGTCTCTGATTTTATTAGTGTTCCTCCAATGCAGATTTCAATCTCCCTGGAACTTAGTACATAGGTTTTGAGAGTTGTTGCTGCTAAAATTTTCATCACCATGAAAGCATTGTGATGATGAATGTCTCCAGACTTATCAGACAACAGATTTACAGTAGAACACCAATCCCATATTCTAAACTTTTGGAACTTTGTTGAAACTGACAGAATTTATTTTCTTCTTTATTGGCTTTGGAGAACCCAACATTATCTTCATGGTACAATGGGGTATTAGAATAGGATTTTATAGGGGCGGTTAGGTGGAGCAGTGAGTAGAGCATCAGCCCTGGAGTCAGAAGGACCTGAGTCCAGATCCGACCTCAGACACTTAATGCACACACAAACAAATACCTAGCCATGTGATCTTGGGCAAGTTACTTAACCCCAGTTGCCATCCAAAAAAAAAAAGAATAGGATCTTATGTTCTTTCAAAACCATTTATACTTTAAAACAAATTTCTGTATATAATAAGTTCATAATTGCTCCTTTTCACCCCCTTATATTCTCTGTTCACTCACCTCTATATGTATGCTTTTTAAAATTTTACTTAGTTTATATTCTACTTTCATATTTATTCTGACTTTGCTTTATATTACATAATGTATTCCCAAATTTAACATTTGTTAATGTTTAATATTGAGGTATTTTGTCATATTGAAATGTTATAGTTTGGTCAGCCATGAACTCATCATTGGACATTCATTTCTATTGGATTTATAAATAATCCAAAGAGAGATAACAGAAGAGAGACAGAGAAAGAGATAGAGGAAGAGAGGAGGTGCAGGGGAAATTTTTTTACATATTCTTAAGAATTTCTAAGAAAACTTAAACAGTTTTCCTATGACATTAAAAAAAGATTAAGAAATACCTTTTAATGGAAGCTATGCAGTTTTCCACAAATGCCCAGCTTATTCTTCATGGCAAAGAAGCTTCCCTTAGTGGGCCTTAAACTAACTTTGAGAACAGGGAAAACTTGGAGGGCAAGGTCTCACTTTTCACCATGGTAGTAAAAACATTGAGAAATTGTACCAGGAAAGCAAGGGTTGAGTGAGCCTAGTGGCAAAGCTTGGGCAGCTGCTGTGGAATCAGGGGAAAGGGCCTTGAACTAGCTGGCCACTATGACATCTGGGCTTTGAATTTTGTATAGTGCTTAGGTTCTTCTTAGAAGGTCTCTGTCCTTAGCTCTTTTATCTCTATATTTTTCCACTCTGCCCTCTCATCAACTTCACTGGATTCAAATATAATCTTTTTGTAAGTATCTCCCAAGACTATTATATCCAGCAATGGTCTTTGTCCTGAGTCCATTATCACACCACCAAATGTCTATTGGAAATTTTTAATTGATGGTTTTTTAAGTGTCTTAAGCTACAAAGTAGAAATTTCCCCCTCTAAAACTTTTCTTCTCAACTGTACTATTTCCTTTGTAGGCAAAACCATCCTTCTAGTCACCAAGGGAAGCTATTTTAGGATAATCTTCAACTCTTCCTTTTCCCTCAACCCTTATACTCAATCAGCTAAATCTGTTACTTTAACCTCCATGGCATCTCTCTCCAATCCAACTTCCACATAGCTGTAAGACTGGCATTCCTACAGCACCATTCTGGATATGTCAGTACCTTGTTCAGTAACCTCCAGGGGCTCCCAATTGGAGGATAAAATACAAGCTTCTGTTTGGAATATAAAACTCTTTACAGTTGAGTTGCAGTCTATATTTCCAGCCTTTTTTTCTCATTATGCTTTCAAGCATTCTACACTGCAGCCAAACGGGCTAATTTCTTATTGCTTCTATAATATATTCCATTTTCTATCTTTCCACAGTCTGTCCTTTATACCTAGAATGTAATTCCTCCTCACCTTATACCTCATAGAATCCCTCATTTCCTTCAAGGCACACACAAATCATAGCTGGATCCCATTAGTTGCCATGATCTACATTCCAGAACATTTTTTCTAATTATTTATTTTTTAAGTAATAAGTTTTTTTTTTTAAATCAGTCTGTCCCTCTCACTACTTTATGCCTCCTACTCCTTTAGCAAATTAAATCAATAAACCTGAAAAACAAAACCATCAATAAATAAATCCATAACATGGCAAAAAATTCCACATTAGCAATGCTGAAAATATGTATCCTTTCATTTTATGTTAATCATTACTCTGTCAGGAAGAGAGTAGCTTGTTTTTATCTTCTTAAACATATGTTTTATCATTGTGTTGACCATGGTTCTAAAGTTTTTCAAGATTGTTTTTCTTGATAATGTCATTATATAAAATTTTCTCCTAGTTCTACTCACTATTCTTGAAACCAGTTCATAAATGTCTCCCCAGTTTCCTCCAAAATTGTCCATTTCATCCTTTTTATGATATATGAGTGATGCATTATATTAATAAATCACAATTTCTTGTTAGCTGTTTCCCAATGGAAAGACATTCCCTTAGTTTCCAATTTGGGGCTACCATGGAAAGAGTCCTATAAATATTTTTATGGTGCCAATTTTAAATAGATTTTATTCTCAAGACAATTTCATTTCCACTTGTTTACAGTACTGATGAAGTGCAATGTTGTTCACTTCTCTCCTTCTGCACATATTCAAGTATTCAGAATGCTCAGATTTACACAGTAGCTTAAATGTTACGTTTAAACTGCTACTGCCTTGGCTACAAATGTGAGTCCTTCAATTTTTGGAAAGCTGTATGGAATGCTCTTTCTTCTGGTGTCTTTAGTCGACCTCTTCAATGGTGGGTCCAGAAGAAGCACCTCCAAGTGTACCTCCTGGCATGCCCCCTGCACTCTGGTATAGCTTAGTAATAATGGGGTTGCAGATCTTCTCCAATTCTTTCTCCTGATGCTCACATTCTTCCTTCTCAGCATTCTGGTTCTTATCTATCCAGTTGATAATTTCATTGCATTTGTCAAGGATTTTCTGTTTGTTTTCATCGCCAATTCTGCCTTGCAGTTTTTCATTCTCTACGGTTGCCTTCATATTGAAAGCATAAGATTCAAGAGAATTCTTGGAAGACGCATTGTCTCTGCTTTTCATCCTCAGCCTTGTATTTCTCAGCCTCCTGGACCATACACTCAATGTCTTCTTTGCTCAGATATCCGTCATCATTGGTGATGGTGATCTTGTTCTCCTTGCCTGTGCTCTTCTCCATAGCAGAAACATTAAGGATGCCATTTGCATCAATGTCAAATGTTACTTCAATCTGAGGAACACCTCTGGGTACCGAGGGGATTCCTGTGGGCTCAAATTTGCCAAGCAGGTTGTTATTCTTTGTCATTGCTCTCTCACCTTCATAAAACTGAATAAGCACACCAGGCTGGTTATCCAAATAGGTGGTAAAGGTCTGTGTCTGCTTGGTGGGGGTGGTGGTATTATGTCTGATCAGAATGGTCATAACTCCCCAGAAGTTTCAATTCCAAGGGAAAGAGGAGTGACATCCAACAACAGCAAGTCCTGCACATTCTCAGATTTATCTTCAGACAAAATGGCAACCTGGACAGCTGCACCATAAGCAAAGCCTCATCAGGATTGATACTTTTGTTGAGCTCCTTGCCATTGAAGAAGTCTTGCAGAAGCTTCTGGATTTTGGAGATTCTACTGGAACCACCCACCAAGACAATGTCATGAATCTGAGGCTTATCTAGCTTGGCATCTCTTAAGGCCTTTTCCACATGGTCCAGTGTGCCACAGAAGAGATCAGCATGAAATGGGCCTAGGTGATTGATGTATAGAAGTTGATACCGTCATAGAAGGAGTCAATCTCAATAGTGGCCTCAGTATTGGAAAAGAGGGTATGCTTTGCACGTTCACAAGGAGTGCGAAGAGGGTGGACAGCCCTCTTGTTCTCACTGATGTCCTTCTTGTGCTTTCGCTTGAACTCAGCAATGAAGTGGTTGACCATTCAGTTGTCAAAGTCCTCCCCACCCAAGTGGGTATCCCCAGCTGTGGACCTGATCTGACCTGACCTGACCTGACCTCAAAGATGCCATCTTCAATGGTAAGAATGGAGACATTGAAAGTACCACTTCCATGGTCAAAGATCAACACATTTCTCTTGGGCACCAACCTTTTTGTCCAAGCTGTAAGCAATACCAGCAGCAGTTGGCTCATTGATGATTAAGAGCACATTGAGACCAGCTATGGTTCCAGCATCTTTGGTGGCCTGATGTTGGGAATCGTTGAAATAGGCTGGTACTATGACCACAGCATTTGTGACTGTCTTCCCAACGTAAGCTTCAGCAATTTCTCTCATCTTGGTCAAGACCATAGAAGATATTTCCTCTGGATATAAACTTTTGGTCTCCCCTTTGTACACCACTTGGACCTTAGTCCTGCCTGTATCATTGACCACCATAAAAGGCCAATGCTTCATGTCTGATTGTACAACTGCATCATCAAATCTGCAACCAATCAGACATTTGGCATCAAAAACTGTGTGGGTGGGGTTCATTGAAACTTGATACTTTGCAGCATCACTGATTAAACATTCTGTGTCGGTGAAGGTGACATAGCTTGGGGTGGTCCTGTTTCCTTGGCCATTGGCAATGATGTCCACTTTCCCATGTTGGAAGATTACCACACAGGAGCAAGTGTTGCCAAGATCAATGCCAACTGTGGGTCCCCTCGACATGGTTGCTGGGGAGTTAGGGGTCATAGCTGACCACTGTGGAGAGAGAAGGGCTACTGCTGCTACACTGAGTAGCCTATAAATATTTTTGTACTTCTAGAATTATTTTCCTTTTCTGAGATCTTTTTGGGGTACAGGCATAGTAACAGTATCAAAGGATATATGCAGTTAGATAAATCTCTGGGTAAAGCTTCAAATTGATTTTTACAATGGTTAGATCAATTCACAGTTCTTTTAACTATCTACTACTGCTATAACTTAACTAGACCTATTTTGCCACAGATCTGGCAACATTTTGTCATTTACCTCTTTAATCATTTTGACCATTCTAATAGGTGTGAGATAGAACCTCAAGGTTACTTTAATTTGCATTTCTGTAACTGTTGATGATTTAGAGCATTTTTTATATGATTATTGGAAGCTTGGATTTCTTCCTTGGAACACTGCCTGTTTATATACTTAGATCATTGGTTTAGGTATGAAGAAATTTTAAAATCCTAGAAGAAGATTGGAAAAAAAGCCTTTTTTTCCTGAGTATCACAGTTTATATAGTATTGCAATTAATTGTTTTTACAAAGTTTGATAGAATTCACTTGTGAATCTGTCTGATCTTCCAGTTTTAGTTTATTGTTTTATTTTATTTTTTACTTTGGGAATTCATTTATACTTTGTTAAATTTATTTATTGGAGAGAATTGGGAGAAGGCAAGGCAATTGGAGTTAAGTGATTTGCCCAAGGTCACACAGCTAGTGTTAAGTGTTTGAGGCCAGACCTGAACTCAGGTCCTCCTAACTCCAAGGCCAGTGCTCTATTCAAAATTTATTTTTCTTATATTGAATTTTAAAGTAACAAAAGAAGAAAGTATTATTTAAAAACCCCACATGAGAAGAAAATAATACTTTCGGGGAGGGGGCAGAGCCAAGATGGCGGAGTTAAAACAGCTCGTCCAAGCCTCTCTGCCCCCAGATTCCCCACAAACTATGTAAAAAAGGACTCTGAACAACTTCTGGAGCCCCAGCACCCACAGAACGACACAGAGAAGCTAACCTCCCGCTGAGGACAGCCCAGCAGCCCTGCAGGAAGGACCAGCGCAACGGTTTGGGAGCCGGCAGCGCGCAGAGCGCAGAGCGCAGGAGCGGAGCTGAGCCGAGCCCAGGTCCCCGTGAGCCGAGGTTTTAGCCCCAGGGCGGCAGGGCCAGCAGCCAACTGGAGGAACCCCAGAACACCAGAAGACTCCAGAATTATCAACATAGACTTGCCTGGGACAAAGTAAGAGGTTAGTGTCCTATGGACTTTGGGACCTGTATTTGGGGAATGTGTCAGCTCCCTCCCCTGGGGGCTAGAAGCCACTGAGGAGACACGCCATTTTGTAGTTTTCATAGGCATTTCCGGCTCCCAGCCTGCAAATCGTGGGGAGATCCAGCGATCAGTCTTGGGGGGGTAATCGCTCTTGCTTTAACCTCCCTGGATCTGGACTGTGATCTAGGGTGGAAGTTGTGGGTGGGTTTACAGCTTGCCAGAAACGGAAGTTGCCCCCCCCACACGTTCGGGACGAAAATTCCTCTAGCTGGCCTTAAAGCCATAGTGTGCCAACAAGCCCAAAAGTCAAGCAATCAAGTGGCAACATGCCAAGGCAAAGGAAACAGAAAAATGCAACCCTAGACTCCTATTTTGGGGGCATAGGGCGGGAAAAGGACTGTGAGGTCAGAAGTCCTGCTCCAAAAGCCCCAGGGGAAAACATGAGCGGGTTGCAGGCCATAGAGGACCTTAAGAAGGACTTTAAAAATCAAATAAGAGAAGTGGAGGAAAAATTAGAAAGAGAAATGAGAAGGATGCAGAAAAGTATGAAATGAGGGTCAACAGCCTGACTGAGGAAAACAACACCTTAAAAAATAGACTAACTCAAATGGCAAAGGAGGCCCAAAAGGGCAATGAGGAGAAGAATGCCTTAAAAAGTCGAATTTGCCAGATGGAAAAAGAATCTCAAAAAGTCACTGAGGAGATTCATTCCTTCAGAGTTAGACTGGAGCAAATGGAAGCTAATGACTTTATGAGAAATCAAGATGCTGTTAAGCAGATCCAAACAAATGAAACATTAGAAGGCAATGTGAAATATCTCATGGGAAAAACCACTGACCTGGAAAATAGATCCAGGAGAGACAATTTAAAAATTATTGGACTACCTGAAAGCCATGATCAAGGAAAGAACCTAGAAATCACCCTTCAAGAAATTCTCAAGGAAAACTGCCCTGATGTTTTTAGATCCAGAGGGCAAAATAGAGGTTGAAAGAATCCACCGATCACCTCCTGAAAAAGATCCCAAAAAGAAAACTCCCAGAAATATTATAGCCAGGTTCCAGAATCCCCAGATCAAGGAGAAAATACTACAAGCAGCCAGGAAGAAACAATTTCAATATTGTGGAAACACAATCAGAATAGCCCAGGACCTGGCAGCTTCTACACTGAGGGATCAAGGGCATGGAATATGATATTTCAGAGGGCAAAAGAACTGGGAATGAACCCAAGGGTCACCTACCCAGCAAAACTGAGTATTTTGTTTCAGGGGAAAATATGGTCATTCAGTGGAATAGAGGACTTTCAAGCATTCTTGAGGAAAAAAAAAAAAACAGAATTGAATAGAAAATTTGACATCCAGACACAAAAAGAAAGAGATGCCTGAGAAGGTAATCAGGGAAAAGGAATCAAAAGGAACTTATCAAAGTTGAACTATTTACATTCCTATATGAAAAAGCAATAACTGTGACTGATGATATCTTTTTCACTATGAAAATAATGGAAGAAGGGTGTGTGGTCATATGAATACATATGTGAATGTGTGTGTATATGGTTACAGTTATATATGGATAGAGGGTATAGGTTGAATTTGTTGGGAAGGGAGAATACTCAAGGGATGAAATTATGAGGTGAGAGAGGAAAGTGGCAAGGGGAGATGGGGAGAGACATGGTAGGGTAAACTATCTCATGTAGGGGAAGTGGTTGCAAAGGAGGGGGAGAATAAGGAAGGCTAAAAAGGCAAAACCACATTCACATTGAATTTGGTTCAGGGAGAAAATGACATACATACTAAATGGGATATCTCAACCTGCAGCAGGATAGGGGGAAGGGGGATGAGAGGAGGGATGATGGGTGGGAGGGCATCCTTGTGGGGAGGGGAGGTTGGAAGTACCCACTATAGAAGAGGGACAGGATCATGTAGGGAATCGACCAGGTGGGGGGTGGGATAAGTGGGAGGGAATTATAAGCAGCCTTGTACAATATATCTACTATGATAATGTTTTGTATAGCTAGACATGTACAACATATACTGAATTACTTATCTCCCAAGAAGGAATGGGTGACACGGGAGGAAGGGAATGGAGGTGAAATTCGAGGTCGTAACATTAAATGTTTCAAATATATACATAAATACTATTATTAATACTCTTTTGCCTATAATTGGGAGATAAGATGTGCAGGCATTGGGACACAAAGATTCATCTTCCTCTAATGGAAAAGTCGATGGGGGTATGGGAGAAGGTATGGGAGAGAGCAAATTGGAGGAAGCGATATCTTGTGGCACTGCTATTCTGGGAGGTTGGGTAGGGGAACAATGGGGGGAAAATGATTGTAACTCAAAATCTGGCGGAAATGAATGATGTAAAACAGAAGTTAATAAAGCATTTGTTTAAAAAAAAGAAAATAATACTTTCTCCTTAGTATTTATATTTCTATAAGTATTTATCTTTTCCTTTAAATCAGTTTTCAGCTTGTAATTTGACAAAATAGTTTCTGATAATTTCTTACAAAAACATTTTGAATTTCTTTTCTAATTTTTTGACCAGATAATCTGTTTGTCTCCTCCAACCATCCTGAACTTTTTGTTTGAAATCTTCCAGGTATTCCTATACTAACCTATGGCCAGGCATTTTTTTTCTTTCCTTTTTCCCTTTGAAGCTTTACCTGGATTTGTTGTGGGTCTCATTGGGGTTTTTATCCATAGTTGTCTTCCAAAACATGTTCATTTTCTTATTCTAATGAGGGAAGGACCTGTCTGGTCCTGAGTATGATGGGCAAAACTAGGCTCCTCCTTCAAGGGTTCCTGAAGCTACTCCAGGTACTTGTTCCTGCTTGAGAGCCTCCTCTTGCCACAGGTCTTCCCGACCTCTCTCTGCTGTTGGCCCTGAAATGGGTTTACTCATTTCTGAACTCCAGAACTACTCCCAAGCTGGGTTCTTGGCACAGGTATCAGTGACTGCTTGACAGTATTTTGCTTCTAGCTCTTCCTCCACAGTTTTTCTCTAGCTCCTATTCTAGGGCAGATAGTCCTGGGATTGAGACAGAATGCTCTCTCTGCTAGGCTAGGCCTGGATTTGGGTCCAGCTCTGGGGTTGCACCAGAGTGGTTCTGGGAGTGTTGTGCAGGACAACCCAGAAATATGGGCTATTCCATCATGGGCTTGGCCAAGTAACCATGGACTAAGGAAGGTTCAGGCTGATCTGTGATACAGTTTTTCTTAATAAGAAAGTACTAGGTACCTGAGCTTAGGTCACTCAAAACCCTGTAGACGCTCTCCATGATGGCCAAGCCTTTGGGAATGGCTCGAGCTGTACTGGCCTTCAGTGCTGTGGAGCTCAGGCAGGAGAGGGTAGGGACTTCCTGAGGCCTCTTGGACCACTTGCTCTCCACCCTCTGCTATTAACCTCACAGTACACAGGGGAAGTCTCTGAGAATCTGAGTTTGAGAGCCTGCAGATCACAGAATCACAAACTTCGAACTTTTAACAACCTTAGAAGCTCTCAATCCTATTTCCCTTTATAGAAGTGGAAATTTCAGCCAAGAGACCAAAATGATTAACCTGCTGTCATCCCACTAATATGCATCTTACTTGGGATTCAGACCCACATCTTTCTAAATTCAGGTTCAGAGACCTTTCCAGGATGCCATGACCTTCACTGATTGAGAGGATTTCCTCAGTTGGGAATACTTTAGAATTCATGGTTCTATCCCACTCTTTCTTCACATTTTAAATTTTATCTGCATTGCTGTTTTCCTTAAAAAAAAAAAGTGAGCTCCCTGAGAACCTCAACGATTTCCTTTTTTGTCTTTTCTACTAGTACATAAATACTTAATGAATACATGTTAAATGAATTAATCACATAAAAAAGACTTATTCCTATTGAACTTTTAGATAGATAGAATAAGACAGCAACTATCACATTTCTCGCCAGCAAATGTTACATATGCATCACCTTTTCTTTAAGCCCAGCCCGTGTTGCCCCAGAACATCTCTTCACCAACACTCTCATGTCCCCTCTCCTCTCCTGCTCTTCAGCTCCCTTTTTATGTGTTTTTTTTTCCCCAAAAGAATGCAATGTCCTTTAAAGCAGGGACTGTATTTATTTTTGTTTGCACCTCTATCCCCAGCATTTAGTAGGATGCCAGGAATGAGGCAGGTACTTAGTATATGCTTTGCCTATCTGCCTGTCTATCCATCTCTCAATCCATCATCTATTTATCTATCTTATCTATCTCTGCATGAGCAGTGTAGTATTCTGAACAAGGAATTTTTGCAAAATTGCCACAGGATATCTTTTGAGGTAGTTAGTTCCTGCTGAAATGGTTTAAGCAGAGGCTACATTTCCAGTTTTCAGGGAAGTTGTCAAACAGGTCCCTTTTAAATATACAATCTTATTAGTAGATGATATTTGTTTCCCATGTAGCCCAGCCTGACTTCTGCTGCCCAATGGCATTTTTCTTTTTAAAATGTACATTCTCCACCTGTTTCAGAGAAAACTAGCAACAACAACCTTATCCTTAAGCTTACAATACACTAAAGAGTCACCTTAATGATGTTGTGCTACACTCCAATTTGCTTTTGGTTTTCAATCCAAAATGTGCAAAGTGCAAATCAGAAATACAGAAACTAGGCCAAATAGAAATACCTGGTCCTAGGCCAAGACATTGCCTTTGTCAGCCAGTTTAGTGGAAGGAATGCATGCCCATATGTGACTGAGGATATGCTCAGGGGTCAGAATCATTTGAATTGTGAAACATTTCAGAGGGGATGGAGGAAAACAGCAAACCATCAAGAAAAACAAGCTATCATTTGGATACTTGATAGGCATTTCTTGGATAGGAAGAGTTTAATGTATGTGTGCCAACCTTTTCCCAAAGGACATAAAATGAATGGATTCTACATTCCCTTTTACAAAATAGAACAGACCTGTTTTGGTCCCCAGCTGCTTGGGGGTAGGCACAAAAAAAAATTACTCAAAGTGAAAACATTTCATTAAAGATATTCCTGTACCATCAACTCAACACATTTTTTAGCATTTCATCCCACACACTACTATGCTATTCTAATATCTTGGGGCCAACATTTCTGAAAGATGTTAAGAAAAATATTTTTCCCTTGCGTGTGTCTGCATAACAAACTGTCAGCTAGATCACTCCCCCCATAAACCTAATAAGTGCTAACATTTGGATTTTCCTTAAATTTCAGAAGACTGATTTAGTATTTTTAACATATCCTGGGTTAATTTTTTTCCTCTGGCAAATTAATGGTGACCCACATGTATAATATTCTAAATAGTGAATAATGATTTAAATTTCCTTATTTGTAATGAAGAGAACCTTAAAAAAGCATTTAGAATTTATAAAGTCATTTCTGCCATGCATCTGAGAACAGGTCAGTACCCCAAAGACCAGTCGGAGTTGTGCAAAATTGAAATGAGAACACTGTATAGTGACATATCATACTGCTATCTCTCTCACTCTCAAAAATACTTAGCACATTTTATTTCAGTTTGGGGAGTTAGGTGAACAATTACTATGTGGTATCTTTGCAAGTGACTGAAGAATTTTGAAAATAGGTCAATATGAATTCTGTATAGGTACTTCAAATTCCTGGGGAGAAAAGTCATGCACGAATACAAAATAATTGGTAACAAAGAAGGCTGGGCCATCAGGTAGTCTCCTTCTTTCATGATAAAAATAGTGAAGCTATTCATGAAGAACTTAGCATCTAAATAAGGTGAGAGTAGAGGAAGGGGAGGAGAGATAGAACTAGGGGAGAAAAAAATGGATCAATGTTCATTAGCAAGGCTTTTGCACTGATGATTCAAATTTATATAATGAATCTTCTCTTGAAGAATAACTGATGTTTAATTCAGTTTAAAGTTTATAAGTATTTTAAGTATTTTAGTAAAATAAATAGTATTTTATTTTATAAAAGTTTTATTATTATTATTTATTTTATTATTATTAAAATAAAAAGTATTTTACCTATATCCAATTTATTTCCTCTGTGTTTTAATAGTTACAAGTGTGAAAATTAGAAAATATATTTCAAAATAGCACTATTATGATATCCTAAGTAGAAACATACTTCTCTTAATATATACAAATATATGTGTGTATATGTATATGTGTATACATATATATGTCATCTTATAATAAACAATAAATAGAATTGTTCTTTGGAACCAAGGACAGTTTATTAATGACAATGACAACCCTCCATTTTATATATTATCCCATTCCTATGGTAGATTTGCCTTCAAGTTACCAGTTGATAAAGCAAAATGGAATTACATTTCTCAAAGAGTTTGTATGGTAGAGAAAACAAATATATACGTGTATATATGTATATATATGCATACACATACATATATACATATATTTATATATACATACAAACATAAATATAGATATGTCTATCTCTCTATATCTATACCTATCATCTATCTGTATCTTTACAAGAGAATTTCAAAGCAGTGTTCCATTTATTTATTAATGGATCACCAAGCATTTATCAAGAACCTACTCTGCACTAGGCATTGTGACATGCACTAAGGATACAAAATCTGCAATGAAACAGTCCCTGCCCTTAAAATGCTTGTGTTCTGTCCAGGGAAAAAGCATGTAAATCATAGAATCCTTGAGGTCAAAGAGTTCTCAGAGACCATTTCAAATCTTTGTCTATAGCATGTAACTCAGCCTTCTCTCCTGATATTTGGAGCTGATTGTGGTTTGCTTCAAAAAAAAAAACTAATTTGCCAAATAAATGCAGAGTTTAGGTAATTATGAGAAAAGTTAAAAACTTTAAATACTTATAAATTAAGGTTGATTATTGGTGAGGTTGCTTAGTTCATGAATAGGATGACGTGAATGATCTCTAGAAGGTCAATTAATCAAACATTTATAGAGTCCTAGGTTAGTAAATAATCATTTATTAGACACTTACTATATGCCAACTACTGTGCGAAGCTCTTGGCATATTAAGAAAGGCAAAAAACAGTCCTTGCTTTCCAGAAACTCATAATCTCATGGAGAAGACAACATGCAAATAGCTATGTACAAACAAGACATAAAGGGTAAATTGGGTGTAGTGTCAGAGAAAAGGCAATAAGATTAAGGACAACTAGAAAAGACTTCCTGTAAAAAGTAGGAATTTAGCTGAAACTTAAAGGAAGCTATTGAAACTACTATTACATCCTTTGGAGAGTGTGTTCATTCATTCAATAAACATTTATTAAATACTCAATTTTTATAAGGTAGTGGGAGAAAGGCTAAGGATGCAAGAGAAATCATAGGTAAATGGACAATTAAATATGAATACCTGTAATGTAAATACAAAAATACAAACTGAAGGGGGCCATTAATAACTGATATATATATATATATATATATATATATATATATATATATATATATATTTAAGATGTTATACTTCAGATGAGTCATTCCTAGAATGGATTCCAAGTGCAGATGATGAAAGTATCAGAGACATAAGGGATGAACTGTTTAGAGAAGCTAGAAAGGCAGTGTTATGTGTGGGAAACAACAAGGAAGCCAGCTATATTGGAATGTGAGTGGGTATGGGACGATTTGAAGTCATTGTGGAAGGACAGTTTGGAGCTGGATTGTAAAGGGATCATCTCTGTTCTCAAGTTTACAAACTATTTCAGGAGGCATTAAAGATGCTAGTGAGAAAGTTAACTAAAGTTGCCTTTACAACACTTGTGTTTTACAAATATGATCTACCATTGTATTCTTAAGTCTGAGCTAATGTTTCCCCTGAATTATGAGTGTTTTTTTGTGGAAGAGACTGCCCTGGATTTATGGGCAGAATGTTTTAAAACTATTGCTTCTACTATGCCATCTTATAAATAACTTTGCTAAGAGTTAGCAACTATGTCCATTGGTTCATAGGAAGCACCTCACAAGGTTATCCCTAGCACCTGGGGTAGCAATTCCTTTCTTAGAACCAAGCCTTCAAATATAATTTGGGACTGGAGGGGAGAAGTCCAGAACGGATATGACATAAACAACCAGTATATTCTATCATGTCTGTTGAATAGGGCTTACTATTTAGCTGATAAATGCTTATTTGTGAAGCAATTTTACTCTGTGAGGAAATTGGATCTAGTCAGGGCTAACTGGGACAAATGGAAGAGTTAGGGGAAAGGGGAATAAGGTGGCATCTGTATGAATCCAATGTTGGTGTTCAGTGTTTAATGTGTCTTTCTCTAAGGAAAAATAGAGGAGAATTGGCCTTTTGCTGACCTTCTTCTTTTGTCGGCCATAATTGAAGTGTCAGAGAAAGTTGTTCCAAATGGTTGTGTTGTGACATATACACTCTATTCTGGGGCCCTAGGGGCAACATTTACAAGAGGGAAATGGAGAGGCTGAATGGCAGGAGCTAACATGTACAATTAGAATGTGAGGGCACCATGACTAGAACAGACCTCATGGGGAAAAGGCCTGGGAATTTTAGTGGACACTAAGCTGAACATAAAATAACATTTTAATGTCAGAGTCATCCATAAACCTTTCTCTCCATTCCCACTCCTATACTAGTCTGTGGCTGGTCATCTTAGGTGGGTTGATTCAGCTTAGGCCTAAGTTAATACAAGATACTCCCAGTTGGCCTCCTCCAAGATAGGTTTTACCCTTCTGCATACATTCTTTAGATAACTGGCAGTTTTAGTTTTATTACAACTAATTTTTTCTTAAAGGAACTAGGCGTATAAGGTGAGGGCAGGACTTATAGCAAGGCTAACTCAGAACCTGGCACATAGTATATATAGACTTAATGCATGATTATTGATTAATTGACTTGATTTGGAGTTAGTGAGCTACAGATTCAGGTTATCTCATATGTCCTTTGAATGGAGTTTGAATTGGTCTGATAGCCTGGGCTGAAACTGTTTATGTGTGACAAGTGACTGTTAGAAAGAGATAAAGTTTGCCCTCCACAGAAAGAAACATTTGGTTGCTATATGGTTAGGAGAAGGTGCTGGGAAAGAAATATTCGAGGTCTTGCTTTACCAGAGATGTGCTAAATTACAGAGTAAAGATAGGTCACAGTGTTTCTTTTACTGCACTTGCTTAATAACTTCTTACATAGTAACTGACACACCCTGCATAGAATTAAAGCCTTCAAACATACATCCCATGAACAGGAGGAGGATTATATTAAGGAGCAATATGTAATGGGAATATATGGGGAATTGTAACCTGGAAAGGTCGGAACCAACCCTGACTTGAAGGGAGGTATATTTGATAAGTTAACCATATAAAGGCTTGTTCTGTTTCTATATTAGCACGTTGGCATGTGCTTCAGCATGGTGTGTCCACTTGTCATGAGAAACGTAATAAAAGCTTTCCTTCACCCATTCCATTGTATAGGATTTTGTTGTTGTTGGCCTTGGGAATTTCTAGCAGTAACCCTGGATGTGGGAACTACAACCTTGGAGATGTTGGAAACCATTTTCTTGAACTGAGAATCTTTCACAGCTAAGAAGTTCCTTCCTCCTTCTCTCCCTCTCTGTTTTGGCAAATAAAATTTTATCTCTTTATTAATGAAATATTTTTCTCCTTTCTATTCAAGCTTATTAATGTTTCCATATTTCTTCTTCGTATGAGTTTAGTTCTACATTTATATGCTAAAATTTCCCAAGGATCGTAATTATAGGAGGTAACTGTGATTTAAAAGAAAGTTTTACACAGTAAATACTTAGGTAAATAATCATCTTTCTGAGCCTCAATGTTCTCATCTTTAAAATGGAAACATTAGATCAGATGGTCTCTGAGGTCCTTTATACATACATACATATATATATGTATATATATGAAATTCAATGATTCTGAAGCAACTTATTTGACCAATTTCTACAAAACATTTAATGGTTTAATGAGTCTTCTTTGTTCACCTTCCCTTTCTCTCTGCTGGTGCCTCTATAATTCTCCCCCTCTGTCTATTTGTCTTTTCCCATTTTTTTATTCTCTCCAAGCCTCTATTATGTATCTCTTTCTTCATTTTTTCCCTTGCCTACACCCAACTAACCATGATAAAGAAGCAGAATATATTTTGTTTAGTACCTTTTTTTATGAAAAGGCAATGCAGCTTACAAGACTTTTGGCTTGTCTTTGGTGTCTGGAAGTTTGTTGTTCATTCAGTTGTGTCCAAATCTTTGTGACTTCATGGACCATAGCATGTCAGGCCCTTTTATCTTCCACTATCTCTTAAAATCTGTCCAAATTCATGTTTGTCGTTTCCATGTTACTATCTGTCTATCTCATCCTCTGCCATCCTCTTTTACTTTTGTCTTCTGGCTTTCCCAGCATCAAGGTCTTTTCCAGTGACTCCCATCTTCTCATTATGTGATCAAAGTAATTAAGCTTCAGCTTCAATATTTGACCTTCCAGTGAATAGGCAGAATTAATTTCTTTAAGTATTGACTGATTTGATCTCTTTGCTATCCAAGGGACTCTAAGAAGTCTTTTCCAGCACCATGATTCAAAAGCAGTAATTGTGCAGTATTCAGTTTTCTTTATAGTTCAACTCCCATAGTCATACATTACATACATTACATAGTCATACATTACATACATTACATTTTGGATATGGATAAGGTCATGCTTCTGCTTATTAGTATGCTGTCAAGATTTATCATAACTTTCCTTCCAAGGAGCAAGTATCTTTTAATTTCATGGCTACAATCTGTCATTATCAGTGATTTTTGAGTCTAAGAATTTAAAATCTAACACTCTCCAATTCTTTTCCTATTTGCCAGGAAGTGATCAGACTGGTTGTCAAGATCTTAGTTTCCTTGATGTTCATCTTCAGGCCAGCTTTTATACTGTCCTCTTTTACCCCCATCAAGAGGCTTTTTAATTCCTCTTTACTTTCTGTCACTGGAATGCAGATGTGCTGAGATCTGCATATCCAAGATTGTTGACATTTCTCCTAGAAACCTTAATTCCAGCTTTTGATTCATCAAGCCTGGAATTTCACATGATGTGCTCTTCCTATAAGTTAATAAATAGGTGACAACTTACATCCTTCTTGTATTCCTTTTCCAGTCTTAAACCCTGGAGTCTGGAAGACGTAGGTTTAAGTCCTTCCTTTGACACATTTTAGCTATATGATCATGGTCATATGAATTCCCCACGATTTCAAGTTGATACAGAAATTGTTTTCCTTGTTATATGTTCTTAGACAACAAGAACAATGCCTTTAATCATTCATATGAACTGGTAGAGTAAATTTCCTTACTTAGGAATAGTCTATAGTGAAGAAAATCACAGATTTCAGCAACCATCACCCTACCAACAGCAAAAGTTGAATAATTGTTTTATCCCCTTATATTTAAGAACAGCTATTTATATGAGTGCTATTTATTCTCTAAAAATCAATCAAGTAGCTGTTTTTTCTCTGAAATTAGCTAATCCTGGAGGGATTAATTGATAAATAGCAGTCTATCCAGAAGAGAGCCAAACCAGGTTGGTGAAAAGCCTAGAGTCCTTGACATACAAGGATTGGCAAGAGGACCTAGGGATGTTTGGCATGGAGTGAAGATTCAGTGAATTTATGATAGCTGTGTTCAAGCATTTGAAGGGCTTCCACTGAGGAAAGAAATTTATTGTGTCCTGTTTGTCTAAAGAGGGCAGAACTAGAAATAGTAGGCAGAAGAAGGAGACAAATTTATATTTGACATTAGGAAAAAATTAGGCTGCCCCAATGTGGAATTGATGTAATGGGTTCCCCTTCATTAGAAGTCTCTAAGACAAGACTGTAATTCATTTTTAAAATATTATGTAAAAGGGATTTTTTCAAGTTTCATTTGGACTAGGGAGCCACTGAGGTCTCTTGTAATGCTCAAATTCTGAAACTTTTTACCTTGGGTCAGTTGTTAACAGTAACACATTGGTCCATATAGCCCACTAAATACCAAAGGAGGCTGCTTGTTTCTCATTTCTTTCTCTGTTTTTTTTTTCCCTCTCCCCTTTCTTATTACTTTCTATTTATTCCCCCCATTTTCTTTGAAATGGTTTTCTTCTCTCCCTTCTCCCTCATCTCCTCACATTTAATGCTGTATATCTTAAAAGCAAAACAAGCCAAAACAAATAAAATCTATTGCTCCTGTTACTTTAACCTGCAGAATATCCTGATGTAAGTGAATTTTAGAACAGTTAAACCTACTTAGGTTTGATTAAGATATGAAGAGGGATTAGGATTAGAATGTAAGCTGCTTCCAAATAGGGGTTGTTTCAGTCTTGAACTTGAATCCCCATGTTCAACATGTAGTAGGTAATTTAATAAATATTCAGTTGATTGATCTTCGTCTCTTTGTCCCTGCTTGTTTTCTAATGATGCTATCTCTGATTTATTCATATCTTGATGTTATGTCTTTATATCTCTGTGTTCTACAACATAAGGCAAACTAATGGGCTCTTATCCCCTAGTATTAATTTTCATACTTGGGGATTGATTCCATTTATATTCAAGATAGAGTTTGGCATTTCATATTAAGTTAATGGATGTCTTTTGTCTTATAAAAACATGTAATGTGTATCTCTTGTAGAAAGTCAACTATTTAGATATTTAATAAAAATAATTTTATTTTATCAAATAAAATTAATAAATTTAATTATTAATTAAATTTATTTAAAATTGCTTCAAATCCAGTTCAAATCTAGCCTCAGACACTTAACACTTACTAGCCTTGTGACCTTGGGAAAGTCACTTAACCCCGATTGCCCTTTCTTCTCCCCTCCAAAAAAAATAAATAAATAAAAATAAATAAAGGAGCTAATGCAAGAGGAAGAGATCTTAATCCTTAGATTGTTATTAAATAACTATGTGATAACAAGTGAGCTACTTAATCACTGTGTCCTAGTGTCTGTAGTAAAAGAATAAAAACAATATTTGCTAAAAGTTTTCTGAACTCTTTGTAAGGAAGATGCCATATTAAACATAGCAAATCTCTATGGTAATTCAGCTAGTTGGCACAGTGAATAGAGTGCTAGGGCCTGGGGTCATGGAAGACTCAACTTGCAGAGTTCAAATCTATTCTCAGACATGTACTAACTATATAACCCTGGGCAAATCATTTGGCACTATTTGCCTCAGTTTCTTCATCTGCAAAATAGGTTGGAGATGGAAATGGCAAATCATTTCAGTATCTTTGCCAAGAAAACCCCAAAAGGGGTCACAAAGAGATAAATATGACTGAAAGAATTGAACAACAAAACAATAGTAATTCATTATACTGTAATTAAGAATCCAACATGCCATTATACCATTAGTCAGATTATATCATAGTATTTAACATGGCATAAAACTCTTATGCAACCCAACTGGCATTGTCAGGAAACTAAATTTATATTAGTAATATAAAAGTTTTTCCCTTTTTTCCTTAAGAAACTCTGGTGGGTATAATTAATAGGAACAATCTTAATTGGCATGTACATTTTTTTAGGTAAGATAAGCAGATTTAATTTTTAGTTTCAGTTCCAAATTCTCCCCCCAGCCCCACTTCACATATCCATTGAAGAGCAAGAAATAGAAGACACATTATACATATGAAATCATGCAAAACAATATTTCCACACACACAGTTGGGTATAGAAATTTATCTTACCTACAGGAAAGTAGGAGAAAGAGAAAAGAAAAGGGGGGTGATAGAAGGGAGGGCAGGATGAGGGAGGGGGTAGTCAGAAGTAAAACACTTTTGAGGAGGGACAGGGTGAAAGGAGAGAGAAGAAATAGAACAAATAGGTAGGAAATAGAATAGAGGGAAATACAGTTAGCTATAGTAATCGTGAAAAATTGAAGCAAATTTCTCTGATTAGAGGCCTCATTTCTTAAGCATATAGAGAAGTGATTCAATTTTATAAAAATAAGAACCATTCCCCAAATGAAAAAATGATCAAACTATATGATCAGTGTTCAGATGAAGTAATCAAAGCTATTTATAACCATTTTTTTGAAAATATGACTATTTTTGGAGAGATGTAAATTAAAACAATTCTGAGGTACAACCTCATACCTATTAGATTGCCTAATGGGACAGAAAAGGTAAATGACAAATGTTGGAGCGGACATGGAAAAAAATGAGACTTTAATGTATTATTGGTGGAGTTGTGAACTGATTCAACCATTCTGTAAAGCAATTTGTAAATATGCCCAAAGGGCTATGAAACCATGTATACCCCATGACCTAGCAATACCACTACTAGGTCTGTACCCAAAAGAGAGGAGAAAAAGAAAAAGGATTTATATGTATAAAAATATTTATAGCAGCTCTTTTCAGGAGACAAAGATTTATAAATTAAGGGGATGCCCATCAATTGGGGAGTGACTGAACAAATTGTAGTATGTGATTATGAATATTATTATACTATAAAAATGATGAGCAGGATGCTCACAGAAAAACCTGGAAAGACTTGCATGAATTGATGCAAAGTGAAATGTACTGTGTACAAAAAGTAAGAGCAATATTGTAAGATGATCAGCTGTGAATGATCTAACTATTCTCAACAATAAAATGATCCAAGAGTACTCTGAAGGACTTAGAAAAATGCCAACCCCAGAGAAAAAACTGACGGTGTCTGAATACTGAATACAGACTGAAGTATACATTTTTTACTTCATTTTCATGATTTTTTAAATATTTTATTTCAAAACATGACTATTATGGATATATTTTTCATGACTATACATGTATAACATTAAATTGCTTGCCTTCTCAATGAGGAGAGGTGGGGAGGGAGGAAAGGAGAAAGTTTGGAACTCAGTGTTTGAAAAACAAATGTTAAAATTGTTTTTACATGTAACTGGGAAAAATAAAATATTAAATTTTGAAATTTACATATTAGGCACTTTGAGAGAAAAGAGAAGAAAAAAATTTATAAGATGCTTCATCCATACTCATGTACATCTATATCACCACCACCACCACCACCACTACTACTACTACTACTACTACTACTACTACTACTACTACTACTACTACTACTACTACTACTACTACTACTACCACCACTACCACTACCACTACCACTACCACTACTACTACCACTTTTACACTGCTAAATCTATACTACTTTCTATTTGGAGGTAGATAGTATTTTATATCATGTGTCTTTTGGAATCGCCATGGATTAATTTATTGATTAGTGTTGCTAAATTTTCACAGCTGATTATCATTACAGTTGGTGTTATAGTAAATGTTGTTCTCCTGGTCATGCTTTCTTCACATTGCATATGCTTTCTAGGTTTTTCTGAAACCATTCTTTTCATCATTTTTTTAGCATAATAGTATTCCACTACATTAACATAATTGTTTAGCTCTTTCCCAATTGATGAGCATCCCCTCAGTTTTCAATTCTTTGCTACCACAAAAAGACTTTAAATATTTTTGCATATAGGGGTTTTTTCCTTTTTCTCTTGAATCTTTTTGGAACATAGACCTAATAAAAGCATTGATGGTTCAAAGGTATGCAAAGTTTTATAGTCCTTTGGGCATAGTTCCAGATTATTTTCCAGAATGGTTGGATGAGCTCACAACAATGCTAGAAGTGCATTAGTGCACTAATTTTTCCTCATCCTCAACACCATTTGTGATTTTTTCTTTCATGTTAGCCAATCTGATAGGTTTGAGGTGGTACCTCAGAGTTGTTTTAATTTGCATTTATCTAATTAATAGTAATTTAGAGCATTTTTCATATGATTATTGATAGCTTCATTTTCTTCTGAAAAATCCATGTTCATGTCCTTTGACCTTTTATCAATTGGGGAATGGCTCTTATTTCTGTAAGTTTGTCTCAGTTTCCTACATGTTTTAATGCATTTTGGGTAATTGAAACTAAATTATCCATTCTGCTTCCTGTGATCCTCTTGAGCTTTTGTTTGTTCAAAATTTCTTCCCATATTAAATAGTTTTGAGAGGTGAATTTGTTTGTACTCCCTTAATTTTCTTATGAAATTGCCTTTTATGTCCAAATCATGAAATCATTTTGACCTTATCTTGGTTTACAAATATGAAATATTGGTCTTTGTCCAGTTTTTCCTTTCCAATATTACCAGCAAGTTTTGTCATAGTGAGTTCTTGACCCAAAAGCTTTGGGTTCATCAAACTCTTTATTAATATGGTTATTTACTGCTGTGTACTGTGTACCTAATCTATTGGAATGGTCTACCACTGTATATCTTTTTTTGGGGGGGCGGGGCAGAGGAGGAGGGCGGGGCAATTGCGGCTTAACTTGCCCAAGGTCACATGGCTAGTAAGTGGTAAGTGTCTGAGGCCAGATTTCAACTCAGGTCCTCCAGACTCCAGGGCAGGTGCTTTACTCACTGTGCAACCTAGCTGCCCACACCACTGTATTTCTTCACCAGTACTAGATTGTTTTTATGACTACCACTTTGTAATATAATCTGATATCTGGTAAGGATAGGTTCTTTTCCTTCACATTTTAATGCATTGATTCCCTTGATATTTTTGACCTTCTAGAAGAATTTTGTGATTATTTTTTCTAGCTTTATAAAATAATTTTTTAGTGGTTTGATTGGTATGGTACTGAATAAGTAAATTAATTTAGGTAAATTTGTAATTTTTATTTTTAGGTTCAGCCTACCCATGAACAATTGTTTAGATATGTCTTTATTTGTGTGAAAAATATTTTGTTATTTTGTTCATATAATTCCTTGGTTTGTCTGGGCAAAAGTTTTATACTATCTTTAGTAGTTTTAAATGGAATTTATCTTTCTGTCTCTTCCTACTGGGTTTTGCTGGTAACATAGAGAAATTCTGATGATTTGTGTGGGTTATTTTATATCCTGCAACTTTGTTGAAGTTGTTAATTGCACACATAGAGCCCCTGCTGACTGCTGGTGTTCCTTTCTGTCCTAAAACTGTGACCAAGAACTAGGTAACAGGATATCAACCTGCCAAATGGACTCCATCTTAGGTGGTGTAATAATACAAGGATCCCTTGGAATCTCTATCTGACAAGGTGGTCAGTCCAATGCCATCCTTGTGCATTGGGTGAACCCATTATTCTCACCTCTAGTACTATAGTTGCTGCCTCCAAGGCCCATCCATAGCTGGGACCAATTGTGCTTCACCCTTAGTATTCCTCACCCCAGCCAGACCCTAACTCAATGTCTTCAGATCTCTCTGTCTTCCTAATCTTCCCTGTGCAGGAAAAATGGTGCCTTGTGACTTTTTCTTGGTTGTTCTGCTCAGAATTTGATTTGATGTTTGCTGTGGTCATTTTGTAGGAGAAATTTTTAGGGAAAAATTGGTAGTTGTGACTCTGTACTCTACCATCTTTACTCTAAACTCTTGATAGTCAGATTTTTCATGCTTTTCTGTCAGTCTTAACAGTAGTTGCATTTTTGTCAACTTTTGCAAGAGACTTCTTGGTAGGTACAATGGCATTCTTACCAACTTTTGTATGAGTCTAGTAGGTTCACCTGACAGTTAAATCTAGTCAGTTCATGGTTAAATCACATGGGTAATTGATGACTATGCAATGACTAAGGTCTCCTGCCCTAAATTATTGCATAGTATATGTGAATCTTTTTTCCCAATACATAATTATTCATTTGTGTATCATATGAATTGTGGAAAATTCTAATACCTTGGGAACTGAATGGGCTGTAAGATTTCCTTTTTCGTTCCATAATTATAACTTCGCAACCATTCTGCAATTTATATTTAGAGAGTGCTCTGGGGCACTGAGAGGTTACATGACTTGTCTTAAGTTACACAGCCATTATGTTTTAAAGGTAAGATGTTAAACCTGGTCATTCTAATAGAGGCAGGTTCTCTATTATGTAGCATCTTTATAAGAATTTAAAAGAACTTTGTGTAGGTGTTGAATAGATGCATTTGAGAATCAGACAATGAAAGAAAAAGGAAAAATTATTATTAAATGCTTACTTTGTGCCAAGCATAGCTACAGTGGACCTCTTCAATCCAGGCACTTCTAAACCATTATAAATTTAGGCTGCCTTAATGGGTAGATATGGCTTGCCTCAAGAGGGGACGGCTTCCTTCTCACCAAATGTCTTCAAGTAAAGACCAAAATTTTTAGGGAATAAAGTTTGCTTTTATTTTCCCCACCACATCTCCTGGGTGATATTGGGAACAATTGCTTAGGATGGAACTTGGGTTCCTAAAAGATAAATGACATAGAATAGAGCCTAGGGCTTATGAGGAAGAGGTGGTACTGGCAGTCTATAATTGGCCTAGTCCCATCCCTTTATTGCCACACATTTCCAGGGTCCATTGTGTGCAGAGAAGGGATAAGTATTTTTGTGTGTGAGGAACAAATCTGACTGTACTACAGATGGTAGGGAGAGGAACAAATATATAACAACAAGGCTGGTAAGGTAGGTTGGGACCAGTATACTAAGGACTTTAAAAACCAAACAGAGGAGTTAAATGTGATTTTCGAGACAATGGGGAGTCATTTGAGTTTATTGAATAGGGGAGTTATATGGTCAAACCTGTACTTTAGGAAAATCATTTTGGCAGCTGCAGGGAGGATGGATTGGAGTAGGGAGACACTTGCATCAGGGAGACCAATTAAGAAGTTATTGCAATAGCCAGAATATAGGAAATGGGGCCCTGAAACTGGGGCAGTGGCCATTTGAGTACAGAGAAGGAGACAGATGGGAACAGTGTTGTGGAGGTAGAGGTGACGAGACTTGTTAAGGGCTTCTGAAGATAAAGCTAAGGTGGTCCTCAAAAAATAGACCTACTGTCAATTACCAGACCCATCTTCAAAGCCCTAACACAGTAGAGCCTATGGGAGTTTATACTTTGTTTTTATAAGCTTTGAGAATTCAGGATCATTGTCCCACTTCCAGTAGGTATCAGAAAAGGATTTGAATAAAGGAAAGTCTTCAGACATCAATGAAGACATTTGTAAAGTTGAATTAGAAAGGGATTCTTAATAGAGTTATTACAGTAATAGTACTATGAGAGTAATGAAGCATTTTGCATAAAGAAATGGCATTAGAGTTGGTAAGATGTAGGGTGAGAGCCCTTTGTAACCCTGGGCAAATCACTTAATTTCTCAATTCCTCAGACAGTTCTCTAAGGCTATTAAGTATTCAGGAAGGTAGTAATATATTTTGGAGGAGGGAGTTTCTTTGTCAGAGAGTTCCATATACTGATGAAAATCACAAATCCAGAATAACAATAATACCAAAATTAATGTATTTTACTTTTAAAACCCAGCCATTGCTATCATTAATTATATTAGGGGTGCTCTTAAGCATACCATCAATGGTGTTAGATATCCAATCAACAACTAGACCTTTTGCTGAAAATGAGAAAAACTTATGTGAACAAGTATATTGACAAGCGTCTAGGCAAGAAACATGGTACAGTGGAACCACTGATTTGGAGTCAAAGAACTTGAGTTTGAATCCCAGCTTGGCTACTTAAATATCTAGAAAGGAACTTCAGAAGTCATCTGGTCCAAATCTCTCATTTTTCGGATAAGGAAACTGAGGCTCAGAGAAACTGATTGACTTACCCAAAGTCATGCAGTTATTAAGTGTCAGAAGCAGAATGAAGACCTAGGTTTTTTTTCCCCACAGACCTAGTATTCATTACCCTCTGCTTACTCACTAGCTGTGTGACCTTAGGCAAATAATTTTACCACTCTGAGCCTTTAGTTCTTCATCTTTAAAATGAAGGGGTTGGATTCATTGGCATCAAAGTTCTCTTCTAGCTCTAAATCAATGATCCTATGATACTAGCTCCCAGGTCCAAGTTCTGCTTTCCTTCAAAACCCTCCCCCACCTACTCACTGCCCCCCATATAAACACTGGAACTTAGGAGAAGAAACTTCTGCTGTTATCTTGCTGTTATTGTTCTGTCCTTTCAGCCATTTCTGACTTTTTGTGAACACATTTCGGGATTTCTTGGCAAAGATGTTAGAGTGGTTTGCCATTTCCTTCTGTAGCTCATTTCAAAGATAAAGAACTGAGGCAAATGGCGTTACTTGCCCAAGGTGACTTGCCCAGGGTCTCAAAGCTAGTATGTATCAGAACCCAGGAAGGTAAGTCTTCCAGACTTCAGACCTGGCACCATAATCATTGTATCACCTAAGTGCCCCATTGGTAATCTAATAGAGTTTAAAAAGATAATTATGTACTTGCAAACAAAATTTAGTACTTGCAGATATAATAGAATACTGTAAATACATCTATATTGTTTTTATGCTCCACTGGGCATCCATAAAAATCACTATTCTGATATCACACTGTGTGATGAATGTGGCCAGGGTTCTTGATAGCTATATAAGCAAAGCTCAAGCTTTAACATATCCTAACCAAGTTGGAAAGCTTTGGAGTATAGGCCCAACAATGTACTGTTTGTCTGAGGATCAGCCTAATTAAGTTCAAAGAGTATTATTTGCAGGAGGCATTCAATTATTTTGGTCAAGGTATTGGTCCAGTCATTTTTCATTTCATTCATATCACACTCTCAGAATCCTTTTCCTTCTCCTCAAATGCCTCATTGACAGCATGAGAATCTACCTATCCAGGTACCATTGCTCCTCATTTGTAATACCCTCTCTTCCCTAGAAACATTATTTTAAAAGGATAATATATATTCCTTTACTTCCTTTCAGTTTCTCCATCTTTATGAGTTTTCTTTACCTGTTAATATATAAGCTGTATGATGAGATGATCATGTTTTATTCTTGTGTATGTATCTCTAGTACTTCGCACATTGCCTGGTATGTTTAATAAATATTTTATTTATGTCTATATCTCTATCATCTATCCATATATCCTTTCTTCTGTCCATTCATCCCTCCATCCATATATTCATCTATCTGTGCATTCATATATATACATGGATCTTATAACTATTTTTGTATGTGTCTTCCTATATATCTATCATCCATCTATCCCAAAAGTTATCTAGTTTAAGGGAAGAAGATTGTCATAGTTAATAAAATTCAGGGCTTAGAATCTAGATTACTTCAGTTGAAGTCCCATCTTAAATATTTACTGATTTTGAAATCCATGTCAAATCATTTAGTTTCTAACACGGTTGACAGTTATAAGTGTGTGTATATATATATATATATGTGTGTGTGTGTGTGTGTGTGTGTGTATACACATTTATACACACATATGTCTGTATAATTTAAAATATATATAAAGGGCAGTTACTCTTGCTGCAGAGAACAAATCTATATGACTGCATAGATAATATATGCTAACATTTATATAATACTTTAGTACTTTAATAAGCACTTAAAATTTTGTACAGTGCTTTCTATGTATATATATTTTTATACATATATATACACACCCACACACATATGTATACTTACATATACATATATGTGTGCATGTATATATACTACAGTAATAAATCAGATTAACTTAATAAAATCCAATTAATTCAGCAGCCTTCATATCATATATAATGCTGAATCAATATCTAATAAATTATATATTATACTTAGTACATATTTATACATAAACATATGTTGTATATTAATATTATATAAATATTCTTTATGTAATCTATAATACATATTACATATTTTGATATAATATGTAAAATATCCATGGGCCAGGTACTGTGCTATGTATGGGGGATACAGATAAGAAAGAGGTCCCTTCCCTCAAAGAGCTTACAATATAATACAGTACACAAAAGTAAACTGAAAAACAGGTTGAAGGGGAGCTAGGCAAAGGTACCAGAAAAGGAGGATGTTAGAGAAATCAGAGAAGCCCAAGAGTAGTGCAGCCAGTTGAGAAATGATTACAACATGTTCTGTATTATGTCTTAGAATGTGTTATATTTTGTAAATAATGTATAATATATAATAATATATATGTTAATCAATTAAGCAGACTGCTATATATTTAAATATGCATCTCTTTGTGTAATACATGAATGGCATGTATCTGTTAAATTAATTCATTAGACTTTAAGTCAATCTAATGTCAGTGTGGCATATATATGCAGTATACATGAAACACTTTGGCTTTATAAAGTGCTATATACATTTTAGCTATTATTATTTATAAGGTATAGAGGAGTTATCTATAACAATAGAGAGGGTAATTCTGTTTTTAAAATCTTTAGGCTTTTGAAATCCTGAAAAATGGTTATTAGAATGCTACTAATGTGCCATTTTTATTAGTCATACTCAGGAAAAAACCTGATTAAAATAAATTTCTGATTTTAAATAATACCTGAAATTATATGTGATTCAATAATGGGGGCTTCATACCTGCTATTAGAATTTTGTCCTAGAAACTTATATTCAGCTGACCTTTTGTACTCCTTATTCAGAATTTAATCAGATTTTAAAGCAGTTCACTATGTCTTGAAAATATTGTACTGATAACACTAATTACCATACATTTACATACATTTTGGCAGGAATATTTATCTTGTCAAATGGAAGCTGCTTTCTCCTCACTGTGAAAAGTGCTTATAATTTTCAATTTGCTGACTACATCTATCGGTATTAATTTCATAATAACTTATTTCAAAAATTTCCCTTTGAATTGGCTAATATGCTGTAGTCCCTGAAAGAGTAACATGAGAACATAGCCTTTTAGAATGAAGTACTGCGGGGGGGGGGGGGGAGCAGAGCCAACATGGTGGAGTAGAAACAGCACTTCCAAGGTGCACTGCCACACACCACCTCCAAACAATGTGAAAGGGGAATCTGATCAACTTCTGGAGCCCCAGCACCCACAGAAAGACACAGAGAAGCGAACCTCCCGCTGAGGACAGCCCAGCAGCCCTGCAGGGAGCAGTGAGCCACCGTTTTAGCCCTAGGGCAGCTGGGCCAGCAGCCAGCCGGAGGGACCCCAGAACACCAGCAGCTGTGGTAATTCCAGAATTATCAGCACAGATATGCCTAGGACAAAGTGAGAGGTTAGTGCCCTATGGACTTTGGGACCAGTATTTGGGGAACGCATAGGCTTCCTCCCCTGGGGGCGAAAAGCTGCTGAAGAAACGCAGCACAGAAGCCATTTTGCAGAGTCAGTGGCGGCTCTAGCTCCTGGTCTGCGAACTGTAGGGAGACCCAGCAATCAGTCTGGGGGTTAATCGCTCTTGCTTTAAACTTCCTGGATCTGGATGGTGGTCTGGGGGGGAGTTTAGGGTGGGTATCCAATTTGCCAAAGCAGGTGGAGGTTTTACAGAGGCCACCCAACCTGTGGAAGTTGTGAAGACCCCATGTTTGGGCAGAAGCTCTCCTGTCTGGTGGCAGAGTCGTGCTGTGGCAACAAGCCCAAAAATCAAGTAATTAAGTGGCAACATGCCTAGGCAAAAGAAACAAAATAAACACAAAATTTCAACATTGGATTCCTATTTTAGGGGCAAAGAGGATCAAAGCATGGAAGAGGACTGTGAGGTCAAAACTCCTGCACCAAAAGCCCCAGATGAAAATACAAGCTGGCTACAGGCCATAGAGAACCTTAAGAAGCAGATAAGAGAAGTGGGGGAAAATTGGGAAGAGAAATGAGAAAGATGCAAGAAAAGTATGAAATGACATTCAACAGCCTGACTGAGGAAAACAACACCTTAAAAAATAGACTAACTCAAATGGCAAAAGAGGCTCAGAAAGGCAATGAGAAGAAGAATGTCTTAAAAAGCCAAATTTGCCAGATGGAAAAAGAATCTCAAAAGCTCAATGAGGAGATTCATTCCCTCAGAGTTAGACTGGAGCAAATGGAAGCTAGTGACTTTATGACAAATCAAGATGCTGTTAAACAGATCCAAACAAATGAAAGAATATAAGGCAATGTGACATATTTCATGGGAAAAACCACTGACCTGGAAAATAGATCCAGGAGAGATAATTTAAAAATTATTGGACTACCTAAAAGCCATGATCAAAGAAAGAACCTAGAAATCATCCTTAAAGAAATTCTGAAGGAAAATTGCCCTGATGTTTTAGACCCAGAGGGGGAAATAGAGGTTGAAAGAACCTCCTGAATTGCCTCCTGAAAAAGATCCCAAAAAGAAAACTCCTAGGAATATTATAGCCATGTTCCAGAACTCCAAGATCAAGGAGAAAATACTACAAGCAGCCAGGAAGAAACAATTTCAATACTGTGGAAACACAATCAGAATAGCCCAGGACCTGGCAGCTTCTACACTGAGGGATTGAAGGGCATGGAATATGATATTCCAGAGGGCAAAAGAGCTGGGATTGAAGCCAAGGGTCACCTACCCAGCAAAACTGAGTATCTTGTTTCAGGGGAAAATATTGTCATTCAGTGGAATAGAGGACTTTCAAGCATTCTTGAGGAAAAAACCAGAATTGAATAGAAAATTTGCTATTCAGACACAAGAAGCAAGAGATGCTTGAGAATGTAATCAAGGAAAAGAAATCAAAAGGAACTTATCAAAGTTGAACTATTTACATTCCTACATGGAAAAACAATAACTGTATCTGATGAAACCTTTCTCATTATGAAAATTATTGAAGAAGGGTATATGGGCATATGTTTACAGGTATACATGGATACAGGGCACATGTTGAATTTGGTGGGAAGGGATGATTCTTAAGGGGTGAAGTCAAGAGGTGAGAGAGGAAAGTGGCAAGAGGAGATGGGGAGAGACAGGGTACGGTAAACTATCTCATGTAGAAGAGACAAGAGGAAGTAGTTGCAGGGGAGGGGAAGAACAGGAAGGCAAAAAGGCAAAAGGATATTCTCATTGAAGTTGCCTCAAGGAAAGAATCACATACATACTAAATGGGATATCTCACCCTGCAGGAGAGAAGGGGAAAGGGGGATGAGAGGAGGGAGGATGGAGGGGAGAGCATTCTGGGGGGAGAGGAGGTTGGAAGTACCCACTATCAAAGAGGGACAGGATCAAAGTAGGGAATAGACCAGGTGGGAGGTGAGATGGGTGGGAGGGAAATATAACCAGTCTTTTACAATATATCTACTATGGTAATGTTTTGCATAGCTATACATTTACAACACTCACTGAATTGCCTATCTTCTCAGAGGGAGTGGGTGACAAGGGAGGAAGGAAATGGCTCTGAAAATCGAAGTTTTAAAATTAAATGTTTCATAAGATGTCCAAGCATTGGGGCTCAGAGATTCACCTTGCCCTAATGGCAAAGTTAAAGGCAGTATGGGAGAAGATATGGGAGAGAGCAGATTGGATGAGGGGATCCTGTCCTCTGATACAGACTGGCAGTGGGGCATGCATTGGGTAAGTCACCCTTGTGTGCTGGGCAACTCTTTAAGATCATAAGTTGAAGGACGGCTAGGTGGCACAGTGAGTAGAGTGTCGGCCCTGGAATCGGAAGGACCTGAGTTCGGATCTGGCCTCAGACACAATGCACACACAAACAAAAACAACCTAGCTGTGTGACCTTGGGGAAGTTAACCCCAATTGCCCTCAAAAAAAAAAAAGATTATAAGTTGAGCTGCATTTCCTCACCTGGGATGAGTTCCCCCACACTGATCACATCACAAATGCATTCCCTATCCATGATCTTTCATGATAATATTACTTAAAACTTAAATAAATATCCATTGGATTTACCATAAAATAAAAAAAGAATGAAGTACTAGAAATGCAAGTCTACATCAAGGTCCAAATAATTTTCTTCCTCAAATTGTATTGGTTTCTGGAACATAAAAAACCTCTAAACTTTCCTTTCTTTTTTCTTTTTTTGTCCCCAAAATTAAAGACCACACCAGTCTTTTGATTTGCAAGTAAATGATAGAATATATCTAAGTGAGGCCATGCAAAGAGAATATTTGTCATAATTCTATTTTTTCAGAGACATTCAGACATTTCATGGATGAATACAGAGCCATCCTAAATGTCAAAAACTAAAATCACTCTTAGAAATAATTTAGTTCATTCTGCTTTTCAAAAAGTTAGCATTTAACGGAAATATGAGTCATAAGTATTTATTTAATAGATGAATAAATGATATCATTTTTGATATCTTGGCTTTCAGAGGGGAAAATGCATATCGGGACCAAGGTCAAGTGACTTTTGAATCTTTAGGGAATTTAGAATTAAGAAAGAGGAAAGAGATGGAGTCTATGGATATTAATTCTACTTTATTAAATCATTCCAATTTTCCATTATGGCAAGATATATTGTTACCATCCTTGTGTATTTATGGGCATTTCTCTATTTGGGGGATATCTCAGGCTAAGATAATAGTGTGCCCCAACATATTCACATAGTCCCTAATATCTGTATATGTCCATAACAAATTGATTTTCTTCCTACTCTTCATGTATTTCATTACTTCCATCTCTGTGCCTCTGTAGTTGCCTGTCCTTCATTGTTGAAACACAGTCTTTCCTTATCTGAACTTTTAAAAATACTTAGTTTCCTTTAAAACTCAACTCAACTGTAACCTTTTATGATCTTTTATGATTTACTTATATTGCCTTCTCCCTCAAAATTAATTTATATTGTTTTGATATTTTAAATATATAGGCATATGCATATGTGTGCATGTGTATTTATATGTGTGTGTATATATAGACACATATGCATGCATATATAGTGTTTCCTCAAATGAATGCATGTTCCTTGATGGTTGGCACTTAACAAATTATTGTTGGCTGATTGGTGTTGCATTGGTACAAAATTCCTGACAGTAGAGATGTCATGTAGAGACAGTCCTAAATGATTTCATAAAGGCAATGAAATGACACAAACCATTATGAAATCTTATAAGAGAGTAGAATGTCTTATGGATATACTAAATAATACCAAACTATTTTCTTATAAATAAATTCAATCAATATATAATCAGGAAGATGAAGGCAAAATACACTTTTCACTGGGGAAGTAAATTCAATTTTAGATAATTATGAGCAATACATTTTCAAAATTCATTGTCTAAGAATATCACTGATACCCAAATCCATATTCCTTTTGGTTCATATTCATATGTTTATGTATGTGTCTGTGATATGTATGTGACTATATAATTAATATTAATAATAACATTTATAGTGGTTTCAGATTTTCAAAGAACGTTACATGTTTTTTCATTTGAACCTCACAACAATCCTGTGACTAGGTATTATCATTACCTCCAACTTAAAGATGAGAAAACTCAGTAAAATTAAGTTACTTTCCTGGACTCATACAGCTAGTAACTTTCTGAAGCAAGATTCAAACTCAGTTCTTCCTGACTCTAAAGTCTCTATTCCACTGCACTACCAAGAAAGTAATATGTTCATTGATTCTACAATTAGGATGAGCAGTTGGCAAATTCATAAACTGTGCTTTAGTTTACAGATTTATGAAAACTTTTATTTTAGGGTCATAAGTCCCTAAAAACAAGAAGAGGCAATATGATTGAGTTTCTAGAGTGCTTCACTTTGAGCCAGAAAGACCTGGGTTCAGATCCTACCTCAGAAGCTTATTAGATGTGTGTTCTTGTTCATTTAATCCTGCCAGACTCAATTTCCTTATCCACAAAAGGAAGATAATAATTGTTGGTTGGTTGTTGACCTTCATTCTCAAAGAGGACCAAAATGACATCAATATATTAGAGTCAAGTTACAGTGTGTCTGGCTGTGGCTGATCAAACTAGTACAAGCTTGGAATGTTCTACCACAGGTCGGGCACTAATAGCTCATGTGAACGTTTGTGGTGGACTCTCTAATTTTGAACATCTCATGTTTCTTTTGAGCCACTTCAATTCTCTTTTGCTCAGAGAGCCCAGCACCTTTTCTGATGAGGGCATGTCATGCTGAATGGTCCTGTGACAGTGTCTCTCATGTCACACTATGTCATGAGTCTATTGCAAAGATCAAATTATACACACACACATACATACACATTATATATATATATATATATATATGTGTGTGTGTGTCTGTATATATGTATACATACATATATATACATAGTACACTGAAAAACTTAAATTACCATGCAATATGAGATATTATTTACATATATACATATACAAATAGGTATATATATATGTGAACAAATATATGTATGTGTGTGCATATGTGTACAAATGAAAAACCTCAATCATCTCATTTAATGGATGAGGCCCAAGAAAGTTAAAAAACCTTCTTTAGGACACAGAACTTCAGTGAGCAAGTAGAATGGCCAATATTGTAACCAAATAGTAATGAATGGTAATATAGTAATGGTAATACCTTGATGGCTCTCATTACTCTGTACTTTCAATTCTCTGGGTGCATTTATATTTCATGAAGTCTGAATTTCCATGTTCTCAAATTTCTGATCAAGGAGGAAGATGGTAATTAGACAAATAATTAAACAGAATAGATGTTATTATGAAAGTATAGTTAGTAATGTATTAATTTTTATCTTCTGTGGATGGTAGACTATATGCATCCATGCTTAAATGCATACATATATTTGAATACTTACAACTTTTTTGTTTGTGTTCCTTATTCATTTATTCAATAAATATTTGCTGAGCACCCACTGTGCTAAGGTGCCATGAGGTCTTCCTCCAGAAGCTTAGTGACGTTGGAGGGACAACATATATGTACAGCCACGAAATAAGAACCCAGAGCTGTTTGTAGTAAGTGCTAAATTCATGTGTCCCCAGGAGAAATAACTACTGGGTGGGAAAAGCCCTCATATTTTTTGAGTTTAGCATGAGGTTGCTCCCTAATACTTCCCTTTCAAGGTCTGTTTCGAGTGTAGAAAAAAATTATTTTCACAGTAACCCAGACCTTGGCATCATCCAAAATAAAAAAAAAAAACTGAAATTCCATTCTCTATCCCATTTTGCTAAGCCTTCAAGTATGTGTTTAAGTGATTGATTGGCAGGTAGGGAAAAGTTAGGCCTCTAAGCACATAATAAATAAACCAAGCATGCTGCCTTTCATTTAGACTCAGGACTCACTTTTGTACCATTTTCACTATGTCACCAAACTCTGCAGTGGCATGAGAAGGGACTGTGAGGCCAGTTTCTATCTTTCCATTGCCTATTTAGAATTTCACTGGATTTCTTTGTTTCAGGTCTTTGATTTTAACCCAAGTAGCAAAGTGGCCAAAGAGGCTTCTCATGCTTCTCTTGCTTCTTATATCTGAATGTCAGATTTTCTATTCAACTCTGTTTTTTTCATAAAGAATGCTTAAGAGTCAGGGCAGCTAGATGGTGCAGTGAATAAAGCACCAGTCCTGGAGTAAGGATGACCTGAGCTCAAATCTGGCCTCAGATACTTAACACAAAAAATAGCCATGTGACTCTGGGCAAGTTCCCAAACCCAATTGCTCTCCAAAAAGAAAAAAAAAATGATTGAAAGTCTTCTATTTCATTGAATGACCATATTTTCCCCTGAAACATGATACTCAGTTTTGCTGGGTAGGTGATTCTTGGTTTTAATCACAGCTCCTTTGACCTCCGGAATATCATATTCCAATCCCTTTGATCCCTCAGTGGAGAAGCTGCAAGATCCTGTGTTATCCTGATTGTGTTTCCACAATATTCAAATTGTTTTTTCTTGGCTGCTTGTAATATTTTCTTCTTGATCTGGGAATTCCAGAACCTGGCTATAATATTCCTAGGAGTTTTCTTTTGGGGATCTTTTTCAGGAGGTGATCAATGGTTTCTTTCGACCTCTATTTTGCCTTCTGGTTCTAAAACATCAGGGAAATTTTCCTTGAGAATTTCTTGAAAGATGATATCTAGGTTCTTTTTTTGATTATGGCTTTCAGGTAGTCCAATAATTGTTAAATTATGACTCCTGAATCTATTTTCCAGGTCATTGCTTTTTCTAGTGAGATATTTCACATTGCTTTCTATTTTTTCATTTATTTGGAACTCTTTAATAGTATCTTTATTTCTCATGAAGTCACTAGCTTCCATTTGCTCCAATCTAATTCTGAAGGAATTATTCTCTTCAGTGAGATTTTGAGATTCTATTTCCATCTGGCAAATTTAGATTTTTAAGGCATTCTTCTTCTCATTGGCTTTTTGAGCCTCTTTTCCCATTTGGGTTAGTCTATTTTTAAGGTGTTATTTTCTTCAGTCAGGTTGTTGACTCTCTTTTCATGATTTTCTTGCATCATTCTCATTTCCCTTCCCAATTTTTCCTCCACTTATCTTATTTGGTTTTCAGAATCCTTCTTAAGGTCCTCTATGGCCTGTAACCAGCTCATATTTTCCTTGGAAGCTTTTGGTGCAAGAGTTTTGACAGACAAGAGTCTGACTTTGTTGTCTTCCTCCTGTTCCATATTTTGATCATTTTGTTCCCCAAAAAGTAAATCCAGGTTTGACTGCTATACTTTCTTTGCTTCTTTGCTTACTCAAGTTGCCACTCAGTTACTTGATGTTTGAGCTCTTTGACAGAGTAGAACTCTGCCTCCAGAGAGGAGAGCTTTGTCCCAAATCTCTGGCATTTTCACAGCTGCCAGAGCTATTACTTGGGTGCCTTCTCTGAAGCCTCTATTGCCTCTGACACCTGGTCACACACTCCAGAACCTCCACCCTAAACCGCAATCCAGATCCAAGCAGGTTAAAGCAAGAGTGATTACCCCTCAGACTGTTTGCTTGGTCCTCCTACAATCTGCAGGCCAAGAGCTCTGAAGCAGCCAGGTGGTGCTTTGCCTCAGCCACTTCTCCCTCAGGGGGCAGAGGCCGGACCATACTCCAGGACTCTCTGTTCCCAAAGTCTACACTGATTTCTCATTTTGTCTTTGGCATTTATGGGTTCATAATTCTGGAAAGTGCCACTGATGCTGGTGATCCACTCTCCCAAAGTCCTACCAGATTGACTGGTTGGGCTGCCCTGAGGCTAAAACCATGGGCTCATGCAGGGCTGGGCTCTACTCCAAGTGTGCTGCAATGGACCCATACTGTCTGCTTGCTGGGCTGGCTTCAGTGGGAGGTTTTTTCTCTCTGTCACTTTGTGTTTTCTGGAGACCTAAAGTTTGTTTAAAGTCATTTTTATAGGTATTTGAGGTGGTTATAGAGGGGGAATATGGAGTTTTCCTGCTTCTACACCACCATCTTGGCTCCAATCCTCCCCCCCCCCCCCCGCTACTTAAAACTTTTTAAGCAAATTATACAGAGTTCAAATAGACTTCTGAGAGGTCATCTGAGCTTTCAGAAAGGATAAATTTAAGTCATGTGAGAGTTATTTAAGGATTATTTCAATATATATTGATAGGATCTGTGATCTCAGTGACATGGATAATTCCACCACTGGTGCAATTTATAACTCATCTATTGGTCTCAAAGGGTAAATCTTAGCATATTCTGGAGTGACGGAGCCCACTGGAAGACAGAGTGTGGCAGAGTCCAGCCCAGGAGGTTACCCAGTGTGTCCGGACAGGTCAAGTGCAGAGCGTGTGGGGTCTGCACAGCTCAGACCTAAGAGCAGACAAGCAGACTACACCAGAGAGAGCAAAAGCCCCAGCCTGCAGACTTACCAAGGATGAATCTCAGTCATCTCGCAGAGGGGAAGGATCATTGGAGCCAGGTAGGAGAGTCGGGCCCCCAGTGGAGAGAGTGGCTTCTCTGACTGCATTCGGCCCCCAACCTGGAATTTTAGAAACTGCCTGCCTGTATAATACAGGGGCTGGAATGGCAAAGTAAATTCCAGCTGCTCAGATCCTCCCATCACTCCTTCATGAAGCAGAAAACCCAAAGATAAGTCTCCCACCCAGATTGAAATCCCAAGTTAATGGAAATAGCCTCAGGCTTGAGAGTCTCCAAGAAGGGGTGTAACTGAGACAGCCAGGAGTCTGAAGAGAAGAGAGGGAGGGGTCACAACAAGCCCCACCTCACCTCACCAACAAAAGCCTACTTATAGCCCAGGGGTATAGAGACAGAAATCTGAAGTGGTCAGACTCACCCCCACCTACATATCTACATTCCTCACTGATTTCCCTGACTTAGCCATAAACTAGCCACCCAGAGGTATTCAAAGTCAAGGATCAGGCCCTAAACAGCCTGAGAAACTAAGAAACAGGAAGTCACAATGGGAAGGAAGGAAGCTGAAAAGGAGAAGGGGAAGGCAAGAAAGTATATTCGAGCATACTATGCAGGGCAAGAACAATACACAGGACAATATAGACTCTCTACCCACACCTGAGACCACAGAAGGAAACATGATCTGGTCTCAAGCCCAAATAGCATTCCTGGAGGAGCTTAAGAGAAATTTTAAACAAATGCTTTATTAACTTATGTTTTACATCATTCATTTCTACCAGATGTTGAGTTACAATCATTTTCCCCCCATTATTCCCCTACCCAACCTCCCAGAATAGTAATCCCACAAGATATCGCTTCCTCCAATCTGCTCTCTCCCATACCTTCTCCCATACCCCCATCGACTTTTCCATTAGAGGAAGGTGAGTCTTTGTATCCCAATGCCTGCACATCTTATCTCCCTATTACAAGCAAAAGAGTATTAATAATAGTATTTATATATATTTGAAACATTTAATGTTACGACCTCAAATTTCAGATCCATTTCCTTCCTCCCTTGTCACCCATTCCCTCTTGGGAGATAAGTAATTTAGTATATGTTGTACATGTCTAGCTATGCAAAACATTATCATAGTGGATATATTGTACAAGGCTGCTTATAATTCCCTCCCACTCATCCCACCCCCCACCTGGTCCATTCCCTACATGATCCTGTCCCTCTTCTATAGTGGGTACTTCCAACCTCCCCTCACCCCAAGGATGCCCTCCCATCCATCATCCCTCCTCCCATCCCCCTTCCCCCTATCCTGCTGCAGGTTGAGATATCCCATTTAGTTTGTATGTCATTTTCTCCCTGAACCAAATTCAATGTGAATGTGGTTTTGCCTTTTTAGCCTTCCTTATTCTCCCCCTCTTTTGCAAACACTTCCCCTTGCTTCTTCTGCATGGGATAGTTTACACTACCCTGTCTCTCCCCATATCCTCTTGCCACTTTCCTCTCTCACCTCATAATTTCATCCCTTGAGTATTCTCCCTTCCCGACAAAATCAACTTATGCCCTCTATCCATATATAACTGTAACCATATACACATACATTCACATATGTATTCATATGACCACACACCCTTCTTCCATTATTTTCATAGTGAGAAAGATATCAGTCACAGTTATTGCTTTTCCATATAGGAATGTAAATAGTTCAACTTTGATAAGTTCCTTTTGATTTCTTTTCCCTGATTACCTTCTCAGGAATCTCTTCCTTCTTGTGTCTGGATGTCAAATTTTCTATTCAATTCTGGTTTTTTCCTCAAGAATGCTTGAAAGTCCTCTATTCCACTGAATGACCATATTTTCCCCTGAAACAAAATACTCAGTTTTGCTGGGTAGGTGACCCTTGGGTTCATTCCCAGTTCTTTTGCCCTCTGAAATATCATATTCCATGCCCTTCGATCCCTCAGTGTAGAAGCTGCCAGGTCCTGGGCTATTCTGATTGTGTTTCCACAATATTGAAATTGTTTCTTCCTGGCTGCTTGTAGTATTTTCTCCTTGATCTGGGGATTCTGGAACCTGGCTATAATATTCCTGGGAGTTTTCTTTTTGGGATCTTTTTCAGGAGGTGATCGGTGGATTCTTTCAACCTCTATTTTGCCCTCTGGATCTAAAACATCAGGGCAGTTTTCCTTGAGAATTTCTTGAAGGGTGATTTCTAGGTTTTTCCTTGATCATGGCTTTCAGGTAGTCCAATAATTTTTAAATTGTCTCTCCTGGATCTATTTTCCAGGTCAGTGGTTTTTCCCATGAGATATTTCACATTGCCTTCTAATCTTTCATTTGTCTGGATCTGCTTAACAGCATCTTGATTTCTCATAAAGTCATTAGCTTCCATTTGCTCCAGTCTAACTCTGAAGGAATGAATCTCCTCAGTGAACTTTTGAGATTCTTTTTCCATCTGGCAAATTCGACTTTTTAAGGCATTCTTCTCCTCATTGCCCTTTTGGGCCTCCTTTGCCATTTGAGTTAGTCTATTTTTTAAGGTGTTGTTTTCCTCAGTCAGGCTGTTGACCCTCATTTCATACTTTTCCTGCATCCTTCTCATTTCTCTTTCCAATTTTTCCTCCACTTCTCTTATTTGATTTTTAAAGTCCTTCTTAAGGTCCTCTATGGCCTGCAACCCGCTCATGTTTTCCCTGGGGCTTTTGGAGCAGGACTTCTGACCTCACAGTCCTTTTCCCGCTCTATGCCCCCAAAATAGGAGTCTAGGGTTGCATTTTTCTGTTTCCTTTGCCTTGGCATGTTGCCACTTAATTACTTGACTTTTGGGCTTGTTGCCACACTATGGCTTTAGGGCCAGATAGAGGAATTTTCGTCCCGAACGTGTGGGGGGCAACTTCCGTTTCTGGCAAGCTGTAAACCCACCCACGACTTCCACCCTAGATCACAATTCAGATCCAGGGAGGTTAAAGCAAGAGTGATTACCCCCCAAGACTGATCGCTGGATCTCCCTACAAATTTGCAGGCTGGGAGCGGGAGCTGTCTCTGAAAACTACAAAATGGCGTTTGTCCTCAGTGGCTTCTAGCCCCCAGGGGAGGGAGCCGACGCATTCCCTAATACCAGTCCCAAAGTCTATAGGACACTAACCTCTTACTTTGTCCTAGGCAAGTCTATGTTGATAATTCTGGAGTCGCCACAGCTCCTGGTGTTCTGAGGTTCCTCCAGCTGGCTGCTGGCCCTGCCGCCCTGGGGCTAAAACCTCGGCTCATGTGTACCTGGGCTCTGCTCGGCTCCTGCACTCTGCGCGCTGCACGCTGCCAGGTCCCAGACCACTGCGCTGGTCCTTCCTGCAGGGCTGCTGGGCTGTCCTCAGCGGGAGTTTAGCTTCTCTGTGTCGTTCTGTGGGTGCTGGGGCTCCAGAAGTTGTTCAGAGTCCCCTTTTACATAGTTTGGGGGGAATCTGGGGGCAGAGTGGCTTGGATGAGCTGTTTCTACTCCGCCATCTTGGCTCTGCCCCAAGAGAAATTTTAAAGACCAAATCAGGGAAGCAGTGACAAACTTGGAAAAAAGTCTCAATGAAGAAAACAAATCCTTAAAAAGTAAAATTAGTGAAGTAATTGGAGAAAATACCTCCCTAAAAAAGGAACTTCAAAAACTAACTGAAGACCATAATTTACTAAAAATTACATACAATCAAACGGAAACTCAGAACTCTATGATGCAGTAGGAGTCAATCAAAAAAAAAAAAAAACGATCGAAGAATTGGAAGAAAATGTAAAATATATCACTGGAAAAATAACTGAACTAGAGAACAGATCCAGGAGAGACAACTTAAGAATTATTGGTCTACCAGAAAGCCAAGATGAAAAAAGCAGTCTAGACAACATCCTCCAAGAGATTGTCAAAGAAAACTGTCCTGAGGTCCTGGAATCAGAAGATAAAATAGCTATTGATAGAATTCACCAGACTCCTCCTGAAAGAGATCCCAAACTGAAAACTCCAAGAAATATAGTAGCCAAATTCCAGAATTACAAGATTAAAGAAAAAAATTCTACAAGCAGCCAAAAAGAAACAATTCAAATATCAAGGAACTACAGTTAGGATCACACAGGACCTAGCAGCATCTACATTAAAAGAGCGGAGGGACTGGAATTTGATATTTCGTAGGGCAAGTGAGCTAGGACTACAACCAAGGATTAACTACCCAGCAAAATGGAGCATAATCTTTCTGGCAAGGAGAGGGACATTTAATGAAATAAGAAACTTCCAGACTTTCCTGATGAAAAATCCAGAGCTCAATGGAAAATTTGATCTCCAATTACAAGACTCCAGAAAGATATAAAAAGGTAAACAAGGGAAACACAGACTCACACATGCATAAGTGCACACACCCACTCCCACAAACACATGCTCATTACTTGGGATGCAACAAGAGTAAAATGTCCACATCCCTATATGTGGAGCTGATAACTGTCAATATTCAAAATCTTTATGATTATCATGACCTTCTAAAGGGTTATACTTAGATAGAAGATGTGGGTATGAATGCACTAACATGAAGTCTAAAATAAAAAGACTATAACTCATCTATCATCTATCTATCTATCTATCTATCTATCTATCTATCTATCTATCTATCTATCTATCTGTATTGTTCTATGTCCTGACGTGATTTTCTTTAGAGAATCTACTCAGCATATTAAAGGTCTTCCTTTAGCTCTCTTGACAGTCTATATAGTAGGAAAACATCCAGTCTCTCTATTAGTTATCTTTTGTCCTTCCAGAATGACTGACTCACCTGCTTTTCCTTACTATATGTCATGTACAATTTGCTTTATACTTGCACGTGAGCTAATTTTGTTAATATTCTATAGCTTCTTCATACCCATACTTTGCCTTTCTACTACCTTTTGAATCACCTGTAATTTTGATTCTCCATTGTTGCTAATATTCTATTATTCACAGTCAGGCACCTTCAGCTGGAAAGTCTTGAATCCAGATTATAGATTTAGAGGTGGAAAGGATCTTAGAAATCAGCATGGTGTAGTTTAAAAGAGCACCAAATTTGCAGCCAGAAGATACCAGTTCAAATTCTTACTTAGTCCCTTATAATTTGTGTAACCTTGGATAAATCATTTAACCTCTCCAGGTCAAATTACTTCTGTGGATATTTGGACAGGTTCAGTTGCTCATCTTAACTTCATTTTCTTAAATGCCCATTATACTTTAATGTATAACACACAAGTATTAAGGCATCAAGGTCAAAATTCAGTAGTGACAGTATCCATCTAGAAATGAAAGTAGTACTATTTCATTTCATGCCTATTTTTAGTCTTTCTTTCTCTTTCACATTTAAATGCTCTTTGTTAACTAAATTTATTTGGGTTCTATATTAAGGTTTCAAAAGACTTGTCTTTCTTTCCTTCCTTTCTTCCTTCTGTCTTTTCCCTTACCCTCCCTTTCTAATACATAATACTATAAGACCTTTAAAAATTAAAATATGAAGTTCAGACACATTTGGATGTAATGTGGCACTCAAGTCTAGACATTTGCCTACAACATTTCTTAATGATAGATAAAATGATTACTTGATACTCTTTGCCCATGTGAGGTGTAGAACTGGCAAGAAGTAGGGAAGGAGGGCGGCTAGGTGGCGCAGTGAGTAGAGCGTCAGCCCTGGAGTCAGAAAGACCTGAGTTCGGATCCGACCTCAGACACTTAACGCACACAAACAAAAACCTAGCCATGTGACCTTGGGCAAGTTACTTAACCCCGATTGCCCTCCAAAAGGCCAAAAAAAAAAAAAAGAAGTAGGGAAGGAGAGGTTTTTTCCTAGCTTTGAACTTTAAGAGGTGACATAGAAAGAGGTGCCTGGACTAAAGAAAAATTTCATAAAGAAGTCAACATGTAGAAGAAATAGTACCTAAAGCTTGTTTCCATTTCTCAATTGCCACACAGGGAACTTTGTGGAATTTCCTCTATGAGATTTGGGACTCTTTTCTCTCTGTCCTTTTCTCCCTGTCTCCCTCTTTCTGTCTTTGATTCTGTCTCTCTTTTTTCTCTTTGCTTCTGTTTCCCTTTCCTTCCTTTCCCTCCCTCATCTCTCTCTCTCTCTCTCTCTCTCTCTCTCTCTCTCTCTCTCTCTCTCATTCTCTCTCTCTCTCTGTCTACCTCTCCCCTCCCTCCTAATTTATCCCCCCTGCTTTCCTCTTCCCACCCCCAGTGGGAAAACTCATTCATTCTTTGCATTGGCTTGTATATTCAAATCTGTATATAGTCTCTATTTTTTTCTATCAGTTGGCATGAAAGAGTTTATTCACTATTTGCAGTGTTCCTTGTTTACCTGACATTTTGTGGGAAGGGAGACAAGCCCTTGTAGGCAGTTTAGGACATTCCTTCCCCATTAAGGGTTAGCTGTTTGAGCCTAAAAATAACTTCCCAGAGGCTAACAGTTTTTAGAGAGTGGGGGACATATAGCTATAATTCTAGTCTGGTACCACTATCTGAGAAGAACAGACAGCCTAATGTCCTCTTTTCCTGTTCTCCTCTAGGCAGGAATCCATTTCCCTTGGGGAGGGACGAAAGAAACTCTGGAAATGTCTACTTGTGCATGCAAGAGCTGCATTTTAAAAGGTCAGTTTGGAAGGACACTAAACCTACATTGACCATACACACAACTTATATGTAGAAATTCAAATTCATCATTCATGATCATGGACAAAGGTATGAATAAGGGCATAGTTTTCTATTTGTTCTTTCCTGCTGTGATCAATACTTGGCAAAATAAAAAAAAATAACTGTGAAAAATATGATAGCTACAGTTATTTAAAATTTTAAAAGTCCTTGCGTTGAAAAGGTAGTTTACCCTTCCCTATGCATTCTTTTTTTTTTCCAGAATTCAGTATGATTGCTTAGATAAGTCTTGCATCAAAATACCTAGACATTCTCCTCATTAAACACTGCATCAATACGATGTATGGGAAGAGAAAAGTGTGAATGCTATTGGAAAATAACTAAACAGCTAATGAATGACTTGGGCAGTAGAATATTCTTTATTAATGCAGCTATATAGATATGGCCTTATAAAAAAGATTTATCTAAAATATATTCCCCAAACCTTCAGGAGAATTTTTTTTTCAGCAAGAGTGTAGACAGAGGTCACTAAAGCTAAAAGATACAACTTAGGATAATGGAATATATGGATATGAATATATCTAAGGAGAGGGAAGATGATGATGCTTATGTCTCAAATTTCCTAAGACCACAGCAATTTTTATCCCAAACTAAGTCTTAAGTGAAAGCATCATTATCTGAAGGAAACAGTCACAATAGATCAAATCAGTGTTTTAAAAACAAAAAACACCCAAATCAGCTCCTTTGCTTTCTCTTCAATAAAGGTTGATTATTATGTAGTGTTGACACTTCTGCCATGAGTGGTATGAATACTAGAAGAACTACTCATGATTTCTATGCAGAATAAATAGAAATAAGCAATCATTCCATAAAGTTATTTTTCTCAAGTGGAAATGAGGTCATGGTAAGTCTGTAATGCAATTGGTAGATGATTTGCCATTTCTTTATACCCTTCCTGTCATTCCATATTTATAGCTCAATTTCTTTATATCTTAAGGTTGTTTCTAGGTCTAAAAATCCCCTTTAAGAATTCAGTGGTCCCTGGTTGATAATCCCTTTCTTAGTTTTTACTGGTTAATAATATTTGGCAGTCACCTGACAATAAGAATGGGACACAGAATAGGCATCTATGGGTCATTTGGTGAGCAGAGGAAAAAATAAATGAAGCCAGAGATATCAGAAAGGAGAAAAGGGAAGTAGGAGGGCATCTTGGGGTCACTTTGTCATTGATGATGCCTGATTTTACACACACACACACACACACACACACACACACACACACACACACACCACACCACACACCATTTTAACTTCTGATATCTGTACATTCACTGGTTCTTTAGCCAGAGTATTCTATTTTCTTATTTCAGTTTACATACTTTCTGAATCACGAAGAAATGAGTTTTCTGTCACAGGAGATGTTGAAGTAAGGTCTACATGATCATTTGTCAGGGACCTTATAAATGAGATTCATGCCTCAGGTATGAGTTAGATTACCTGACCTCTGAAGTCCCTTTCAACTTTGGGATTCTATGATATGAGGGATGGATATATGGTCAGTCATCATACTTAGTAGTTGACTATGATTTCAATCATGACTATTCCCAGAAAGAATTAAAAGACTCATCAATATGAATACATTCCATGACAATGATGTTTTAAATGGTGATGATTGTTCCATCATGATACTTGAATTTAGAAACTCATACATAATTTAAAAATCAAAGACCTCACTCTAAAACCTTAAATTATTTGAAATGACATAGAACAAGACAGAAGTGAGTAACATGTATCATGTCTCGATGTAGAATTTCTATATTTGAAAAAATACATGTACATAAGTAGGTATGTGTATCTGAATGTCTATTTCCAAATTAATGAGGTAGTTGAATTCTATGGATTCTGGCCATCCAGAAATAGTGGCTTAGGGGCGGTTAGGTGACACAGTGAATAGAGCACTGACCCTGGAGTCAGGAGGACCTGAGTTCAAATTCTGCCTCAGACACTTAACACTAACCATGTGACCTTGGGCAAATCACTTAACCCCAACTGCCCTGCCTTCCTCTCTCCAAAAAGGCAAACAAGTAAACAAGAACAACAAAAAATGACCAGAAATAGTGGCTTATCTCCATTTCTACATTTAGTTTGACTATCTAGAAATTATGATGCAGATGTTTGCAAGGGAGTGAGAGGAGGAAGCCATATTAACAACAACAACAAAAAAATTAGGATAATCATACTTTCTAACACCATAGTGCTAGCTTATTAGAAGAAAGGTAAGAAATAGAGAAGCTTAAAACTGTTATATTTATCAACCTCTGCTTAGAGACATGTAGATTTTAAAAAAGAATGTACTGATTTGCCGATTATTCATTACCGATTAAAAGAAAAAGAGAACTTTAGCTTAATATTCCTAAGAGTCTTCCCATTCAGACACTGATTACATAATTTAATCATGACAATCAGACATATAAATTATTTCTCTCATTATGACTAATGTAGTATGTGAATCAACAGTAATAAACATTAGATGTACAGCTCAATTACTTATAATAATCATACCAAAGACACTTTTATAATTTATATTTTTGGTGCAAGTAAGATCGTATTCAGAAATATATTTCAAAAGTTAGAAAAATCCCCAAAGTACCTTGTCTCTCTGATATTTTATTATAATTTTTTTTTATTTTTTAAATCAGTAAAACATATACAGTAGAACCTCATTGACTTGGACTCCACTAATTTAAGATTTTTGACAGACATTATCAATTGAATTTTCATGGCTACATCTACTATGATTCCTTTCAGCAGCTATTCTAAACTTCATTCCCTTTCCTTACATCCTCTATCCTACTGGAAACCCACTCTTTTTTTTTTTTGGAGGACAATTGGGGTTATGTAACTTGCCCAAGGTCACACGGCTAGATTTTTTGTTGTTGTTGTTGTTTGTGTGTGCCTTAAGTATGTGAGGCCAAATCCTAACTCAGGTCCTGACTCCAGGGCTGATATTCTACTCACTGCGCCACCTAGCCGCCCCCAACCCACTCTGTTTTAGAAGATGATTTCATCTCTCATTCCACTAAGAAAATTCAGCTATCCATAAAACAATCCCCTGTTTTTCCAACTTTACATTATTTGTCTTCACCTTCTTTGCTATAATCTTTGAAGATGAAGTAGCACTCCTCCTTGTCAAAGTCAACCTTTCATCTTGTGTTCTTAAGCCCCTGGTCTGTCACATCCTCCTTATGGAGCTTATTCCATTGCTCATTCCATTCCTTTCCTCCTATTCGATCTCTCCCTCTTTGCTGATTTCTTTCATGGCTTTGAAATGTATCCAGTTTAATCTACCCTTTAATCCCAAACCTTCTTTGAACCCTACCATAACTTTCATTATTTAGGCTCCTATTTTTACCCTTGCCATTCACAAATATTTGTCTCTTAACAAACATCTCAACAATATGATTTCTTATCTGCCAGTTGTTGCAAACAATTATTGTCACTTCAATATTAACATGATTAGTGATTAGTGCAAATGATTAGTGCAAAACCTAATGAAGAGCCAACTGGAAACTAAGAGGAGAGCACCAATTGAAGAATGGCTAATCAATTCATGACATAAAAATGTAATTGAATGCTATTGTAAGAAATGAATGGGACAATTTCAGATAAACTTGTGAAGGCATAGAAATTGATACTGGATAGATTGAGAAGAACAAGGAGATTTTTTTTTTCAAATAACATTGGAAAAACAACTTTGAAACACATAAGAACTCTGTTAAACACAGTGATCAACCACAATTCTAGAGGACACAAGACAAAATATGTTACCTAGCTCCTGATGAGAGAATGGGCTTAATGGAGATTGAGACACATCCTTTTTAGACATGGCCAACATAGAAATTTGCTTTGCTAGAAAATTAATTTTTTTATGGGTGAGGAGAAGGTATAAAGGAGATAAAATATATTTTAAAAATTAAAAATTAATTATAATGGGCTTTATTTCTCATTGTCCTTGATGCTGTCTTATACTGTGGCTTTCATTATACTCCTCTCTCCTGCTTCACTTCTCACCTATATGCGTTCTCTTGCTGAGCCTTCTTTAATAGGTTATCTATTTTTTATTGTTTATTCATGTTTGGCACTTAAGGCTTTTGTACCAGACTTTACTCTTTCCAGTCTCTCTAATTTGGTGATTTTCATCAGTTTCCAGAGATTTTGTGATCATTTTTAGGCTAATTCCAAAATCTGTATATCCATCCTTAACCTTTATTTCTGAACTCCTATATTGCTTTGACATTTGACTGTTAGACATCTCCTCGTGGATATTCTATTAGGATCTTCAGGTCCACATGTCCACAACAGACCTCATACTTTCCCCAAACTCATTTTTACTCTCAAATTCTGTATAAAAATTATTCTTGTGATATTGCTACATTGAACTCACATAATGTGATTCCAGATCAATTCATGGATGTGATGTTCATAGTGCCTTCCTCAATGAACCCACAAATTTAGCTAGGGAGGCAAAACTATAAATAATAATAGTTCACAATTATGTAGTGTTTTATACTTTCCCAAGTTTTCTCTGGATAAGAACCCTGTAAAATAAGTGCACAAATAGTAGCCTGTTTTACACACATTGAAGATGAGGCTTAGATAAATTACATGATGTACTCAGAGTCTCATAAGGGTAAAAGTTATAGCTGGGTTTGAACTGAGGTCAGTGAGAAGTGTACTAGACTTAGCAAACAATCAGCTTTGAGAATCCAGCTCTATTATTTGTAACTTATTTGATTTCAGGACAGGTCACAACATATATAGACTTCAAGTTTTTCAACTATAAAATGAAGAAAATGGACAATATAAACTTTTGTGCCTCTTTTATCTCTTAAATATATATTACTAAGTTTAGTAGTCTTTCCCACTATGCCTGCATTTTCTATTGTGTCAGCAAACTAAAAGATAAATAAGAACATTAGATTTTAGCATGTGTTATGTTCCAGGTAAGTGCTAAAGGCAGTAAATTCAGTACGAACACAATGGAAGAAGAGACCACTATGATCAAGAAAAGATTGGTGGATGAGTAAATACATTCACTGAGATTTGAAAGGTAGGGATTTAATATAGGGGAATAATGTATGGCATTACTATAGATGGAAAATCTGAACAGAGGTATAGAAGTGAGAATGTACATGAATACTTAGGTCCTGTGGTTAGAAGAGGGAAGATCAGTGATGAGATATAGTTTGGAATTAAAGTAACAAAGATCTCAACTATAATGGTGTCAGTGGGAATGGAATAGAAGGAAGGAATGCAAGAAACATTATAAATGATGTATATGTAACATTTGGAAGCTGATTGACAAGCCAACAATGTAGGGAGCAAGAAGTAGCAAAAAGTCAAAGATGAAGCTAAGATTTTAAGATGGAATGCCTGGAAAAAAGGTAGTATTATTGATAAAATTGTGAAGTCTTGACTTGGTTTTGAAGGAAACATGACCTATTGTAAACATTAAGTTTAAGATTTTCATGTGAAGAGATATGTAATGTATTAAATATAAATAGAGAGATCAGAACAGGAGATTATGTTTAATCATCTCAACTACTATGTGTACTTGAGTATAGTAATGTCTACATTTGTTAAAAATTTAAAGTGATGACTACATTTATTTAAAATGAGTGTGAAGTTCAGATTATTTCTAAATCATAATTGAGTTTTATCTCATTGTAGTAATGCCATGCATGAGTAGCTTTCCAGAAGAATGCTACTGTGAACAGCTTTTAGGATTCTGATTACACAGTATAGTGAACACTCTATTTATTCCGTAACAAACCAAAGGAAAACATTCACAGTAAATCAAAGTACACCATTCATAATATTCCAATTTATCACTTAAAATCAAAATATAGAATTCGTAAGAACTTATCACAGAAAATGGCTACAGAGTATCCACTATAGTGATCACAAAGTTTTGAACAAAGAACAATCATTTAGTAACTCAAGCATTCACAAAATGCTTAATTCAGTCACAAAGTACAATAGTGTAGCAGCAAGCACCCCAACATCCCCAGGCTAGCTGCCAACACAGGTTCTTAGATCAGCTTTTGTAAAGGAAAGCAACTCAAAATCAGTTAACAAGCTTACTTTAATCAAACAAACATATATTACCTAGTTCAGGGGGAAAAGGTCAGCACCCCAAACTTCAGAGTATACAGACAGATCAAAGACAGGCTTCCAAACTGTCCAACCATTATCAATACCAAATCATAGTTACCAGAAAGGGAAGCATCAACATCTGGGTTTTCAAAGCCAGGGGGCTCTCAAAGGCTGCCCAGCATCTCATCCGGTTAAATCACACAACACTTCTCAGAGTGAGCCCCAAAGTAAAGCCTCTCAACAGGGTATACAGCCTTCTCCTGGCTCAGAGAATGTAACCACCCTCTTGACCCACTGCCCAATCACACAGCATCAAGGTGTGGGCATTCCTGAAAACCAAGCCTCCTACCACAGGCTCCATGTGACCACATTCAGCCTATTAGGAGGCAGAATATATTTTCAAATCAAGGAAGGTTCTCAGAGTCACTTAAGTCAATCAAAGTCTCTTAAGCCAATCAAAGGGCCTAGGGGCAGGGAAGATCTTCAAATCTGCATTTCCATTACATTTGGCCCCAAGATCTTTCCTGCCCATAGCATACACAATTTGCATTTGAATTAGCGCTAAAACATCTCTTAGGTCACATTTTCCAGGTACATAAGAAAATCACAATAAAATCTCAAAGTACAAAAGTCCAAGTCTTCCACTCATGGGGCAAATGTTAACTCAGTCACTTATCAGTAAAATAAAAAAAATAGTCACTCTCAAGTTAACTCAAATGAGTCACATCAATTTTCAAAGTACATGGTCAAAGTCTTCCACTCATGGGGCAAAGTCTTGATGAACTCAATTAGTCACTTAACTGTAGTTTCAAAGTACAAGGTCAAAGTCTTCCACTCATGGGGCAAAGTCTTGATTAACTCAATTAGTCTCTTATCAGTAACAATCAAAGTCACTTATTCAGTAAAGTCTTACTAAGTATGTCCATAGCATAGACAATTTACATTTCAATTAGCACTAACCATCTCTTAAATCATATTTTCAAGGTACATCTAAAGTTACCAAAGTAGCCACTGGGCCTTAAACACAAAGTACATTATCACATCAATTCAAAACAAGAGTCCAAATAAAGTTCTCTTGGGAGGAGGAGGGTGTCCTTCCCATAACACTGCTCCAGCCCCTGCTTTCAAGTCCAGAGAGAGAGCTGGGCAACAAAACCAAAGGTGGGGTCATTGGGGGTCCATGGCACTTCACCCCACCCACCATAGTCACAAGTTCATCCTCCCCCTGGGTCCCAAACTGTGGGATGCAGCAAGGAAACACATTCAGTGCCCCTGCTTTGCCTCACAGTCCTTATCTTGTCCTGTGACTGAATTCCAAACTCCTGGGTTCCTTCTCCTCCAGCAGAAGGCAGCAGCTCCTGGCTTCTTCACAGGTCTCCATGGAGGCAGGTCACCATTCCTGCTCTCAGCTCAGTGAAGTCAGCATGCAGGCCATTCTTCCCTCCTGCTCCATGACTCCACAGAATCACAGCTCCCACAACTGGGAAACAAACAATTATCCCAGCCCCCATACTTTCCTTTTACTCAGCTGATCCCATCCTCGTCGCCATTTTGTAGCAGCAAGCACCCCAACATCCCCAGGGTAGCTGCCAATACAGGTTCTTAGATCTGCTTTTCAAAACGATAGCAACTCAAAATCAGTTAACAAGCACACTTTAATAAAACAAACATACCATTTACCTAGTTCAGGGGGAAAAAGTCATCACCCAGAACTTCAGAGTATACAGACAGTAGTTTCAATACAGAGAAACAAACAGATCAAGCAGACAGGCTTCCAAACTGTCCAACTATTACATCAATACCAAATCACAGTTACCAGAGAGGGAAGCGTCAACATCAGGGTTTTCAAAGCCAGGGGGCTCTCAAAGGCTGCCCAGAGTCTCATCTGGTTAAATCACACAACACTTCTCAAAGTGAGCCCCAAAGCAAAGCCTCAAATCAGGGATTATATAGTCTTCTCCTGGCTCAGAGAATGTAACCACCCTCTTGACCCACTGCCCAATCACACAGCATCAAGGTGTGGGCATTCCTGAAAATCAAGCCTCCTACCACAGGCTCCATGTGACCACATTCAACCTATTAGGAGGCAGAATATATTTTCAAATCAAGGAAGGTTTTCAGAGTCTCTTAAAGCCAATCAAAGTCTCTTAAGTCAATCAAAGGGCCTAGGGGCAGGGAAGATCTTTAAATCTTCATTTCCATTACAAATAGTCAAAGTTTTCCACTCATGGGGCATACTAGGTTACAAATCAATTACTTATTCAGTCATCAATCACTAAGTGCAATCATTTAGTCAATTAATCACCCTTCATTATTCACTATTTAATTATCAGAAAATACACAGACCCTCCACCCCTAGGTCACGAGTAAATTATAATCTTCTTAGTACACAATATCCAGGTAAAGTCTTCTTTCAGCTTGACTTGGGGTGTTCCTTCAGATTCCCTGGATCCCCTTCCATGGTCCCAGATCCTACCTGGATTCACCAAACTGTCACCTGGGTTCAAAGGCAGATAGCTGCCAGGACCTTGTCCAGCTTTCTGTGCAGTCCCTGCTCCACACTGGAGCTTACAGTGGCCAGTGCATCTCAAATCGTTTACTGTCTCTGTTCCTGGGAAGTCAAGGTTTACCTAAGTCACCAACAGTTTCATACAAAGTACCAGCATCACAGTCATGCTTCTTCATCTTCAGCAGCTCTGGCTGGCCCTCAGAAATCCTCTGAAGGTCCTCAGTAGCTCTGACTTGTCCTTAGCAGCTCTGACTGGTCCTTAGCTCTGGTTGGTCCTTGGAAATCTTCAACAGCTACAGCAGCTCTGGCTGGCCCTTGGAAATCCTCAGTAGCTCTGGATGACCCTTGGACTCATCAGAAGTTTCAGCTGCTTCCCAGAATAAAAAAAATCACTTCACCCAGGTTCTCCAAAGAAAAATCATTCTCTCCAGCCTGCAGGGGGGCCTTTCCTGATCAGTCTCCCTGGCAGCAGCAGCTTCTGCCTCTACAAAGTTTGCTTCAAGAAGATTTAATTCTTCCTCTCTCGGGCTTTCCTTATATACATACAATATTAGCTTCCTGTTTCAGCCACCCCCTTCCTGTTACATCAGCAACAGGAGTTCATACCTTCTGTTTCTGTAACAGAGGCTTGATCAATAACTAAGTGCTAATACCTGCTAACTTTGCCAACATAAAAGGATCTTCAAATTTAAATTACATTTGGTTTGATCTATCAAAATTTATTTTCAGAATACTACATGATACATTCCAAATGAGGTACACTCTGTATTTTCCTAATCATATATACTACTTAAATGGAAGAAAAAAAACGATATATAGTTGCATGGCAGTACATTGAGTTAGTCCATCAGGATTTTTTTGGATATATATAGCAGATACACATTAAGCTAGACCCAAAATTGACAAGACAGAAAAAACTAGGCAGAGTCTTTTGGAAAAAATTTGCAATGCGTTTGATGATTCCAAGACATACACTTCTACAAAGGCTTTTAAATGCATTATATCTAAAAATCTTAAAAACATTGTAATCATAGCTGGCCTAAAAGGCAATGAAAAGACACAAAGTCTGTTTAAGTAGGACTAGAACATATTTTCACTGTTGCCTTTGTAGAGGTATTTCTCTTTGTCTCTGTCTTTATCTTCCTTTCTCCATCCCTTCCTCAGTCCTTTATTTCTGTCATAGAAATACTTTGATTCTTTTTCATTCATATAAAAGCAGATAAATCCAGAGGCCTAGATTTTTGCACCAAAGACTTGCTAACCCCACAGGACCATATTGTATCTTTTCAAATATCCTAAAGACATAATTAAGATTTCTGGTGGACATCTGGGTGAACACTGAATCTTCCCTGCCCAGCTGTCTGCCTTGCCCCAGGATTCTCAACCTGAACAAACAATGCATAAGGTATGCATTAGGCGGGGAAAGCATAGTCAAACAAGCTCTTTCTTTATAGTTTATTTCTTTTTCTCATGCTGATTGAAAAGCTAGATCAAATGAGAATACACAATTTAAATACCAGTTCTTTCCTTAATATATGTATATTTTTTAATACTGGCACAAGGTCTACAAGACATAATTGCATATAATGTGTACCTTACCCTGGAGATGTTAGGTGTTAGTAGAGATATAGCTACCATATGTGTGGGCAACATAATTGATATGGAATTTTTAAAAATTAAATTCATTTAAATATCTTTTTGATCTAACCAATGTGGATACTCTCTTCAGTGATGCAAATCAAAACCCCTCCATGACCTCTCATTTTGTGTGTGCATTCACTATGCATTCACATGTATATTCCACTGGGAATGACTTAATTTGATATGGGCCTTTCCCTAGATTTTTTCCTGGCATGACAACTAATAGAGTACTTAGGCATAATGTACTTGGTTAAATGGACACATTGGTTACCTTTGTTATTACTGCATGACAAGAACACTTCCATTTCATTCATACAGTTCTCTGATAATGTACTTTATGGCATTTCTCCTATCTGGTTCTTTAGTAGTGACTTGCTATTGTCTTTTTTTTCCTTTCAAGAATTTATTAATTTTTAGTTTTTAACATTCATTTCCACAAGATTTTGAGTTACAAATTTTCTCCCTATCTCTCCCCTACCCTCCCACCCCAAGATGGCAAGCATACTGAATACTCCTTCCCTCAATCTGCCCTCTCTCATATACCCTCCTACCACCCCTCTTACTTTCTTATACATTGCCTACATTGCCTGTATATCTTATTTCCCAGTCACATATAAAAACATTTTTTAAACATTTGTTTTTAAAACTTTGAGTTCCAGATTCTTTTCCTCCTTCCCTCCTCACCCAAACCTATTGGAAAGACAAACAATTCAATATTGGTTATACTGCGTAGTTATGCAAAACATTTCAATTGTCATATTGTGAAAGACTAGCTATATTTCCCTCCATCCTATCCCCCCACCCATTATTCTATTTTCTCCTTTGACCTTGTCCCTTTTCAAAAGTGTTTGCTTCTGACTACCCTCTCCCCCAATCTGCCCTCCCTTCTATTATCCCCCCTCTTAACCCCTTCCCCCTGCTTTCCTGTAAGGTAAGATATCCAATTGAGTGTATATGTTATTCCTTCTTTAAGCCAAGTCCAATGAGAGTAAGGTTAACTCATTCCCTTTCACTTCCCTGCTCTTCTCCTCCATTGTAACAGCTTTCTCCTTCCTCTTTTATGTGAGATAACTTACCCTATTCTCTCTCCTTTTCTCCTTCTCCCAATATATCCCACTCTCATCTCTTAATTTTATTTTTAGATGTCATCCCTTCATATTCAACTCACCCTGTGCTCTCTGTCAATGTGTAAACAATACACCCACCTGTACATATATATATATATATATATATATATATATATATATATATATATATATATACATGCACACACATATACATGTATTTACACACACACACACACACACACACACACACACACACACACACACGTATTTCCATCAACTATCCTAATATTGAGAAAAGTTCCATGAGTTATAAATATCATCTTTCCATGGAGGAATGTAAACAGTTCAACTTTAATAAGTTCCTTATGATTTCTCTTTTCTGTTTTCCTTTTCATGCTTCTCTTGATTCTTATATTTGAAAGTCAATTTTTTTTACTCTGGTCTTTTTATCAAGAATGCTTGAAAATTCTCTATTTCATTGAATGAACATATTTTCCCTGAAGTATTATACTCAGTTTTGCTGGGTAGGTGATTCTTGTTTTTTAATCCTAGCTCCTTTGACCTCCAGAATATCCTATTCCAAGCACTTTGATCCCTTAATATTGAAGCTGCTAGATCTTGTGTTACCCTGATTGTGTTTCCACAATGCTCAAATTGCTTCTTTCTGACTGCGAATAAAAATTTTTCCTTAACCTGGGAACTCTGTAATTTGGCTATAATATTCTTAGGAGTTTTCTTTTGGGGATCTTTTTTCAAGAAGCTATCAGTAAATTCTTTCGATTTCTATTTTATCCTCTGGCTCTAGAATATCATGGCAGTTTTCCTTGATAATTTCTTGAAAGAAGATGTCTAAGCTTTTTTTTTTAATCATGGCCTTCAGGCAGTCCAACAATTTTAAGATTATCTCTCCTGGATCTATTTTCTAGGACAGTTATTTTTCTAGTGAGGTATTTCACATTGCCTTCCATTTTTTCATTCTTCTGGATCTGTTTGATAATATCTTGATTTGTCATGAAATCATTAGCTTCCAATTGCTCCAGTCTAATTTTGAAGGAATTATTATGCTTCTGTGAGCTTTTGAAGTTCCTTTTCCTTCTGGAAAATTCTGCTTTTTAAAGGCATTCTTCCCCTTATTAGCTTTTTGGACCACTTTTGCCATTTGAGCTAATCTATGTTTTAAGATGTTGTTTTCTTAAGTATTTTCTTTGGCTCTCTTTAACAGGCTATTTTTTGTTTGTTTTTCTTCCTTTTCTTGCATCTCTCTTATTTCCCTTCTCATTTTTTCCTTTACTTTTCTTACTTGATTTTCAAAATCCTTTTTGAGGTCCTCCATGGCCTTGGATCCTTCATATTTTTTCTTGGAGGCTTTTGATACAGGAGATTTTTGTTTTCTTCTGGTTCTATGTTTTGATTGTCTTTGTCACCAAGGAATGATTTTGTATTCTGATTTCTCTTCCTCTGTTTGTTCATCTTTCCAACCAGTTACTTGCCTTTTGGACTCTTTGCCATGGTAGAACTCTGCTTCCAGAGTGGAGACTGCTGTGTCCCAAACTTCTGGGATTTTGCATAGCTATTGTCAGAGCTTCTTTTTGGCACCTGCCTCAGAACAGTGAGGAATACTGCCTTTCCACAGCCCCCACAAGCTCTGCCATATCAGTGCTCCTCACCTCAAGAGCACCGCCCAAGACTGTGACCCAGATCAAGCAGGGCAAAGCAAGAGAATCCTGCCTCATCACTAGCAAAGATATTCCTGCAATTGCCCTGTGGTCAGTAGCTTGGTCCCCCCACCATCTGTAGGCCTGGAGCTCAGGAAGCAGCCACCTCAGCCTCATCTAGCTCTGCTGCCCCTGGCAGGGATGCCATCACACAAATGGAGGCTCTTCCATTTAGAGAGATGCTTTCTTAGAAATTCAAGTAACAAAGGTTGAACAGTTTTATACTTATATGAACAGGTTTATACTTAAAAGTCTATTTTTTTAAATTAAATTTTATGTGTATTTAATTTACATTATTCATTTCCACAAGATTTTGAGTTACAAATTTTCTCCCGGTCCTCCCCATATCTACAACCTCAAAACATGGATCCCACAGTGTACCCCCTCCCCCAATCTACTCTCTCCTATATCCTCCCTCATTCCCATTCTGACTTTTCAGTAGAGCAAGATGGATCTCTCTACCCCAGTGCTGTATATCTTATTTCCTAGTTGTATATAAAAATAATATTTTTTAAACATTTGATTTTAAAACTTAAATTCCTGATTTTTTCCCTTCCTCCCTCATCATCCACCATTACTGGGAAGATAAGCAATTCAATATAGGTTGTACATGTGTAGCTATTTCCATAATGGATATATTGTAAACATTTACATAATGGATATATTGTAAAAGACTGACTATATTACCCTCTGTCCTGTCCCAACCCCACTTATTCTATTCTTTACTTTGACCCTGTCCCTTTCTAAAAGTGTGTGCTTCCAATTTCCCTCCTCCCAACCTGCCCTCCTTTCCATGACCCCCTTCTCATCCCTTTCCCCTCTAATCTCCTGTAGGGCGAGATAACCTATTTAGTGTGTATGTTATTCCCTCCCTAAGCCAAATTCAAGGAGAATAAGATTGACGCATTCCCTTTTGCCTTCCGATTCTTCCCCTCCATTTTAAGTTTTCCCGTGCCTCTTTTATATGATATAATTTACCCCATTCTGTCTCTCCCCATCTCCTCTCATTATATTCCTGTCTCACCTCTCAATTTAACTTTTTAAGTATTGTCAGTTCCTATTCAATTGGTCCTGTGCCCTCTGTCTATGTATACCTGTACACATATATACACACACTCACATATGAATTCATATGCCCATATACCCTGCTCTATAGACATATCTACATATGTACACATACATACATACATACATATATACATACGTACATATACACATATACACATACACGTTTATATCTTCAACTACTCTCATATTGAGAAAAAATTTCATAAGTTACAATGATCGTTTTTCCATGTAGGAATGTAAATAGTTCAACTTTGATAAGTTCTTTATGATTTCATTTCCCTGTTTCCCTTCTCACGCTTCTCTTGCTTCTTGTATCTGAATGTCAAATTTTCTATTCAACTCTGGTTTTTTCATCAAGAATTCTTGAAAGTTCTCCATTTCATTGAATGCCCATATTTTCTCCTGAAACATGATACTCAGTTTTGTTGGGTAGGTGATTCTTGGTTTTAATCACAGCTCCTTTGACCTCCAGAATATCATATTCCAAGCCCTTTGATCCCTCAATATAGAAGCTGCCAGACCCTGTGTTATCTAGATTGTGTTTCCACAATATTTGAATTGTTTCTTCTTAGCTGCTTGTAATATATTCTCCTTGATCAAGGAATTCCAGAACCCGGCTATAATATTCCTAGGACTTTTCTTTTGGGGATCTTTTTCAGGAGTTCATTGGTGCATTCTTTCAACTTCTATTTTGCCCCCTGTTTCTAAAACATCTGGGCAAATTTCCTTGAGAATTTCTTGAAGGATGACTTCCAGGTTCTTTTTTTTATCATAGTTTTCAGGTAATCCAATAATTGTTAAGTTATCTTTCCTGGATCTATTTTCCAGGTCAGTGGTTTTTCCAGTGAGATATTTCACATTGCCTTCTATTTTTTCATTTATTTGGAACTCTTTAATAGTATCTTCATTTCTCATAAAGCCACTAGCTTGCATTTGCTCCAGTCTAATTCCAAAGGAATTATTCTCTTCAGTGAGCTATTGAGATTCTTTTTTCCATCTGGCAAATTTGGCTTTTTTTTTAAACAAATGCTTTATTAACTTCTGGTTTACATCACTCATTTCCACCAGATTTTGAGTTACAATTTTTCCCCCATTTTCCCCTACCCAACACCCCAGAATAGCAGTCCCACTAGATATCCCCTCATCCAATCTGCTCTCTCCCATATCTTCTCCCATACCCCCTTCGACTTTGCCATTAGGGCAAGGTGAATCTCTGAGCCCTAATGCCTGGACATCTTATGAAACATTTAATTTTAAAACTTCGATTTTCAGATCCATTCCCTTCCTCCCTTGTCACCCACTCCCTCTGAGAATATAAGCAATTCAGTATGTGTTGTACATGTATAGCTATGCAAAACATTACCATAGTAGATATATTGTAAAAGACTGCTTATATTTCCTTCCCACCCATCTCACCTCCCACCTGGTCCATTCCCTACTGTGATCCTGTCCCTCTTTGATAGTGGGTACTTCCAACCTCCCCTCGTGCCAGAATGTCCTCCCCTCCATCCTCCCTCCTCTCATCCCCTTTTCCCCTCCTCTCCTGCAGGGTGAGATATCCCATTTAGTATGTATGTGATTCTCTCCTTGAGCCAACTTCAATGAGAATATGGTTTTGCCTTTTTCCCTTCCTGTTCTTCCACTCCCCTACAACTACTTCCCCTTGCCTCTTCTACATGAGATAGTTTACCCTACCCTGTCTCTCCCCATCTCCTCTTGCGACTTTCCTCTCTCAGCTATTGACTTAATGCCTTAAGAATCATCCCTTCCCACCAAATTCAACCTGTGCCCTCTATCCATGTATAACTGTAAATATATATACACACATTCATATATATGTATTCATATGCCCATATACCCTTCTTCAATTATTTTCATAATGAGAAAGGTTTCATCAGACACAGTTATTGTTTTTCCATGTAGGAATGTAAATAGTTCAACTTCGATAAGCTCCTTTTGATTTCTTTCCCTTGATTACTTTCTCAGGCATCTCTTGCTTCTTGTGTCTGGATGTCAAATTTTCTATTCAATTCTGGTTTTTCCTCAAGAGTGCTTGAAAGTCCTCTATTCCACTGAATGACCATGTTTTCCCCTGAAGCAAGATACTCAGTTTTGCTGGATAGGTGACCCTTGGCTTCAATCCCAGCTCTTTTGCCCTCTGGAATATCATATTCCATGCCCTTTGATCCCTCAGTGTAGAAGCTGCCAGGTCCTGGGCTATTCTGATTGTGTTTCCACAATATTGAAATTGTTTCTTCCTGGCTGCTTGTAGTATTTTCTCCTTGATCTGGGGATTCTGGAACATGGCTATAATATTCCTGGGAGTTTTCTTTTGGGGATCTTTTTCAGGAGGTGATCGGTGGATTCTTTCAACCTCTATTTTGCCCTCTGGATCTAAAACATCAGGGCAGTTTTCCTTGAGAATTTCTTGAAGGGTGATTTCTAGGTTCTTTCTTTGACCATGGCTTTCAGGTAGTCCAATAATTTTTAAATTGTCTCTCCTGGATCTATTTTCCAGGTCAGTGGTTTTTTCCCATGAGATATTTCACATTGCCTTCTAATCTTTCATTTGTTTGGATCTGCTTAACAGCATCTTGATTTCTCATAAAGTCATTAGCTTCCATTTGCTCCAGTCTAACTCTGAAGGAATGAATCTCCTCAGTGAACTTCTGAGATTCTTTTTCCATCTGGCAAATTCGACTTTTTAAGGCATTCTTCTCCTCATTGCCCTTTTGGGCCTCCTTTACCATTTGAGTTAGTCTATTTTTTAAGGTGTTGTTTTCCTCAGTCAGGCTGTTGACCCTCGTTTCATACTTTCCCTGCATCCTTCTCATTTCTCTTTCCAATTTTTCCTCCACTTCTCTTATTTGATTTTTAAAGTCCTTCTTAAGGTCCTCTATGGCCTGCAACCCGCTCATGTTTTCCCCTGGGGCTTTTGGAGCAGGACTTCTGACCTCACAGTCCTTTTCCAGCTCTATGCCCCCAAAATAGGAGTCTAGGTTTGCATTTTTCTGTTTCCTTTGCCTTGGCATGTTGCCACTTAATTACTTGACTTTTGGGCTTGTTGCCACACTGTGGCTTTAAGGCCATCTAGAGGAATTTTCATCCCGAACATGTGGGGGGCAACTTCCATTTCTGGCAAGCTGTAAACCCACCCACAACCTCCACCCCAGAACACAATCCAGATCCAGGGAGGTTAAAGCAAGAGCGATTACCCCCCAAGACTGATCGCTGGATCTCCCTACACTTCACAGGCCAGGAGCTGGAGCTGCCTCTGAAAACTACAAAATGGTGTGTCTCCTCAGTGGCTTCTAGCCCCCAGGGGAGGGAGCCGATGCATTCCCCCAATACAGGTCCAAAAGTCCATAGGACACTAACCTCTTACTTTGTCCTAGGCATGTCTATGTTGATGATTCTGGAATCACCACAGCTGCTGGTGTTTTGGGGTCCCTCCAGCCGGCTGCTGGCCGGGCTGCCCTGGGGCTAAAACCGCAGCTCAAGCGGACTTGGGCTTGGCTCCCCGCACACTCCACTGCCGGCTCCCAGAGCGCTGTGCTGGTCCTTCCTGCAGGGCTGCTGGGCTGTCCTCAGTGGGAGGTTAGCTTCTCTGTGTTGTCCTGTGGGTGCTGGGGCTCCAGAAGTTGTTCAGAGTCCCCTTTTACATAGTTTGGAGGTAATCTGGGGGAGATTGCCTTGGACATGCTATTTCTACTCCACCATCTTGGCTCCGCCACTGAGTTAGTCTATTTTTGAGGTGTTATTTTCTTAAGTCCAGTTGTTGACTCTCTTTTCATGTTTTTCTTGCATCATTCTCATTTCTCTTCCCAATTTTCCCTCCACTTCCCTTATTTGGTTTTCAAAATCTTCTTAAGCTCCTCTATGTCCTGTAAGCCAGCTCATATTTTTCTTGGAACCTTTTGGCGCAAGAGTTCTGACTCCATTGTCTTCTTCCTGTTCTATGTTTTCTCTTTTTGTTCCCCAAAAAGGAGTCCAAAGTCAGATTGCTGCACTTGCTTTGCTTCCTTTGCTTGCTCATGTTGTCACTCAGTTACTTGACTTTTGAGCTTTTTTCTACAGTAGAATTATGCTTCCAGTGAGCAGAGCTTTGTCCCAAATCTTTGGGGGTTTCTTAGCTGCCGGAGGTATTAGTTGCCTGCCCTGTCAGAAGCCTCCATTGGCTCTGGAGCACTGGTCTTGCACCCCAGGACCTCCACCCTAGACAGCAATCCAGATCCAAGCAGGTTAAAGCAAGAATGATTACCCCTCAGAATGTTTGCTTGGTCCCCCTACAATCTGCAGGCCAGGAACTCTGAAGCAGCTAGCAGTGGTGGTAGCAGCTGCACCTCAGCTGCTTCTCCCCTGAGTGCAGATGTCTGGCCACACTCCCGGACGCCCTGTCCCCCCAGTGTTCAAACTGAACTCTTACTTTGTCTTCGGAATTTATGGGTTGATAATTCTGGGAAGAGCCACAGCTGCTAGTTTTGCACACTCCTGATGTCCCTCCAGCCACTGCTGCTCTGGCTGCCCTGAGGCTAAAACCACTTGATCATGTGTGGCTGTGCTCAGCTCCCAGTGGGCTGCAATGGACTTTTCCTTTTGACCTGTGAGGTGGTCTTCAGCAGGAAGTTTGTCTCTCTCTGTCACTTTGTGGGTTCTGTAGTCCTAATGCTTGTTTAGAGTCATCTTTTATAGGTGCTTGAGGTCATTATGGAGGGGGCATATGGATCTTTCCTGCTTCTATGCTGCCATCTTGGCTCTAACCCCATCATTCTTTTAGGCTTGTCTTTCTTAATTTTGCTTATGTGGGACATATCACTTAGGTGTTTTGAATATAAAAAGCCGGTGGCTGCTTTTCAGCAAGTATAATCTGGTACCTTTATGGCCTGAGCTTTGAGATGATGAAACAAACCCATTATTGTCAATTGAACAGGAACAACTGATAACTCAGTGTACCTTTAAAAAAGAAAGTGGTTTTGTCCCTTGTTTGTTTTAATTTATTGCTTTGGCTTTCCGGTATTGGCAAGTAGATATATTTTCCAGCAGATTTCCATTGGGGATTTGGGGAAAAGGTTGCTATCTATCCTTTCCCCTACCCTGACTCCAAGGTAACCACTTCTATGTAGCAGTTAGACTAGGGAACACAAATAGGAAAGCCATGTCTCTTCAAAGTGGAGATAACTCCTACAACACAAAACATTACTTCACTGGAAAAAGTTACCATTAGTAAGGGAATGGGCCCTTCCTTTGACTTTGGTTGATAGAAGACATGGCCTGGGAGTTGTATGAACAATATAAAGCTGAGGTGAAAAATGGAATACCTGATCATCCCATAAACTATTTCACTCCTGTTTGTGATTCAACCAGCTAGAAGATTTTAGCAGTTATTATGGATATTGCCTCAGACAAACTGAGACCTTGGAAAGACCTTAATTTGAAAAGGCCAAGGTCCCCCACTTCATCCAGGGTCATTGTCAGTCATCTTGACTAACTTCTTGCCAAAGGATTCTGATGACTTGGAGGAATAAGTGAAGCTGATAACTTTGTGTAGCTCTGCCTCACTTTAATCCATTTCATGCATAAATCAAGACATCACCCTCAGGATGTTGTTGGTGCTCTTAGAGAACGAAGGACAAAAATTATTATAAGTTACTGCTGGCTTAAGTCTTAGCAATGAACGCTATATATTTTATGGCCTTTAGCATTTCTTCCCTTTGTGAAAAATAAATATCTGTCCTATACCTGATACATATTGAACACTAAATGACTTTTCTACTGGCAGTGCTAGGTGGTTCTCTAGATAGATTTGAAGCTGGAATAAGTAAGTGCTGAGGTTGGTTAAATTTTTCCATATTTCTTTTTTACTAGCTTTGTGACCTTGGGCAAGTCATGTAACTGTTGTTTGCCTCAATTTTGTCATCAGTAAAATGGGGAAGATAACAGTACCGACTTCCTAGGGTTTTCCTTAGGATAAAATGAGGTTATACTTGTAAAGTTCTTTGGAAAACTTAAGAAGCTATATAAATGGTAATATTAATGATAATTGTCATCATCACTACTACTACTACTACTACTACTACTACTACTACTACTACTACTACTACTACTACTCTATCCCTCCTTTGGGGGATCTTAGACATGAGGCCAAATTGAGACTTTCAACAATTTTTCTCTGGAGTACAGCATAGGGAAATTAATGAACCAGATTGTAAGAAAAAGCTAACTTTTTTTGTTAAAGCCTAGTGTCCTCCAGGATCGAACCTGGTTTGACTGTATGCATAAATTCAATGTGAAGGCCTCCTTAATAGAAAAGGGAGATATGGGCAAGTGCCCCAGCTCCTTGGCCCCTACAGAGGTCATTGCTGTTAAACTCTTGTTCTCCTATATTAACCGAACGTAAGAAATATAGGAGTAGAGAGAAGTGACAGATCTATCTTTAGGTAAGGAACCTGAACCTAATAAATGGAGGACAATATTCCTTTTTTATCATTTTTTAAACCTGCATTTGCTTATTTTAGAATTTTACCTGCTACCCCTAGTTTTGCCTCCTTGGTCAAAACATGACAAGTTTGACAGTCATTCAATTCTCTTAAGACACATATGCTCCACTTAATTCTTTTCTTGTGCAGGCTAAACATCCCCATTTCTTCAGTCAGTCTTCATATGACCTAATCTAAAGGTCCTTTGACATCCTATTTGCCCTCCTGGAAGTTGTCTAGTTTATCAGTATTTTTTGTTCAGTTCTGATGCCTAGACTGGACATATAATTGCAAGTCTTATCAGCAAAAAGTTTAGTGAGCCATTTACCTTCTTCATTTTTCACATTATGCATGTCTTAATGCAGCTTAGGATAGCTTTTTTTGGACTGTCATGTTAAACTATTGCTTTGTGTTAAGTATAAAGTCAGCCTAAAATGCTAGCTCTTTCCTATAGAACATATTGTCATATGTCCCCCATGATTGGTGATTTTTTTGTTTGTTTGTTTCTAAATCAAGTGTATATGCCCTGAAAATTGTCTTTGTCCTCCATGCCTGAAATAATCTCCCTCTTTATCTCCATCTTCTGGCTACTTTGACATCCTTTAAGTCCCAATTAAAATCCTAGATCCTATCAAAGCTTCCCAAGGTGTATGATAACCCCCCTGGGTGGTGCTGGTATGATCCAAAGGGATGGTAGAAGTCTAGGGTACAATTAGAGGGAGTTGAATAAAAATTAGGGGGTAAAGGAAGCATGAGGAAAGAAGAGAAGAGAAGAAAATTTTGAAAAGCTCCATTCATGTTTCATCTGCTATGTAAAAGAGTTAAAGTTGTAGTAATTACCTTATTTTCCAAATAAACACACAAAATGGAAGTTATAATTGATCAGTCTGTCAAGTCTGCCAATACGATTTAACAAGCAAGTGTCGGCAGACAAGTGTGTCATGCATTGTCAGGAAGTCCAGCATGCATCAGCAGGAATACATGAATGTAATGACTTATTTACGGTATGATAGTATATAGTTATGTGATACAATATTATGTCATCAAAATGTCATTGCAGGAGAAATACCACCAATATACAATTAGTTATTAGTTTTAAAATGTCATTTAAATGTATATGTATATATATTATATTTTTGAAATGATGTAAATTTTTTAACAAACATTAAAGAAATAAAGAAAATAGGTTTCCAGGGGGGCACTGAGTAATTTTTTTAAAAGGCAGTGGTAGGCCAAATAAGTTTGGGAACCTCTCTTCTACATGAAGTCTTTCCCAATCCCATCTAAAAGATGTATTTATTTCACAATATTTTCTTTTTAAATTTTGTGCCAAGTTTTCCTTTTTTCCACTCCCCTCCCTGACCAACAAAGAAAGCAAGGTGTATAATTTCAATTACACATGTTAAATCATATAAAATATTAGCCATATTACAAAAAAAGCAAAAGATACATAAGAAGTAAAAAAAAAAGTATACTTCAATTTGTACTCAGAGTTAATCTGTTCTCTCTCTGGAGATGGATAGCATATTTTTATCATGAGGATTTGGGAATTGTCTTCGATCATTGTATTGTACAGAATAACCAAGTCTTTTACAGTTGATCATAATTATAACATTACTATTACTGTGCTCAATGATCTCTTGGTTCTTTTCTCTTAAATTTGTATCTGTTTCTGTGTTTCTTGCTCTTTTTTTTAAAGGTAAATTTATTTATTTATTTTCCCCCAATTACATATTAAAGCAATTTTTAAACATTTAAAAAGTTTTGAGTTATAAATTCTATCCCTTTTTTTTCTCCCTGCCCTCTCCTTTCCCTGAGATGGTAAGCAATCAGATGTAGGTTATACATGTGCAATCAATCATGTAAAACAATTCCATATTAATTATTTTGTACAAGAAGACTCAAATAAAAGAAAAAGGAAGGAAGGAAGGATAGAAGGAAGGAAGGAAGGGGAAAAGAAAGGACAGAAGGAAGGAAAGAAGGAAGGAAGAAAGAGAAAGAAAGAAAGAAAGAAAGAAAGAAAGAAAGAAAGAAAGAAAGAAAGAAAGAAAGAAAGAAAGAAAGAAAGAAAAGAAAGAAAGAGAAATATGCCATACTTCAATCTGCATTCAAACAATGTCAGTTCTTTCTCTGGAAGCAGATAGTATCATTAGTCTTTTGGGATTGTCTTAAATCATTGTATTGCTGAGAATAGCTAAATCATTCATAATTCTTCATTGCACAAAATTGCTGTTACTGTGTACAGCGTTTTCCTGGTTCTTTTCACTTCACTTTGCATCAATTAGTTTGTGTAAGTCTTTCCATTTTTTTTTTCTGAAATAACTCTGCTTGTCATTCCTTATAGCACAATGATATTCCATTACAATACACCACAACTTGTTTAGCCATTCCTCAACTGACGAGCATCTCTTAAATTTCCAGTTCTAGCCACCACAAAAAGAGCTGTTGTAAGTATTTTTGTATAAATATGTCCTTTTCCCTTTTTTGATATAGACCTAACAGTGGTATCGCTGGACCAAAGGGTATGCACAGTTTCATTGCCCTTTAGGCATAGTTCCAAAATGCTCCCCAGAATAGTTGGATCAGTTCATTACTCCACTAACAAATGCATTAGTGTCCCAGTTTTCAGATGTTCCCTCCAACATTCATCATTTTCCTTTTTTGTCATTTTAGCCAATTTGACTGTTTTTTCCCCCTGAATCTACTTCCCCACACACATCATTTCTTATGGCACAATCATATTCCACCACATAATATGCCACAATTTGTTCAGCTATTCCCCTATTGGTAAGTATCCCCCCAATCTCCAGTTTTTACTGCCACAAAAAGAGCTGCTATAAATACTTTTTAATGTGCAAGTCATTTTCCTTTTTCTTTGATCTTTTTGGAATACAGAATTAGCAGTTGTATTGCTGGGTCAAAGAGTATGTTCAGTTTTTTATAGTTTTCCAAATAGTTGGAGCAATTCACTACTTCACCAGCAGTCTGTTGAAGTACCTATTTTCCCTCATATCCTCCAGCATTTATCATTTCTAATAGGTGTGAAGTGGTACGTAAGAGTTTTTCTAATTTGTATTTTTAATCAACTGTGATTTGGAGCTTTTTTATATAACTATAGATAACTTTGATTTCTGAGTCTACATCTTGATCTTTCCTGCCACTATAGTGCGTGTTTTACCACCTATTTTTTTTACTTTTAGCTTTATGTTAAAGTTAGACTCTGCTCACCTGGGTAGGGGGAGGCACTACCAGGAGGCTACAAGTTTTTGGTGCTTCTAAGATGGTGTGATCAGGGGAAACATATGGTTACTCCTTTCTTGTTCTGTCCTCTGTTCTTTACCTAGGAATATCCTCTTCTTTCCATACAGTCACCTTACCAGAGTTCCTCTCTGCCTTTGAAATATTATCAAGGCTCTTACTCTCTTGTGAGGGAGGTACCAACCACAAGTACTCCTCTCTGCCCTGGGACTGCTACTCAGAACTTCACTTATGGGAAATGGAGTTGCCACTCAGTGCCAGCTGAACTCAGTACCAGCACTGGGTATCCTGTAATCTCTTACTGATTTGTTACTTGACCTCCTTAATGTCTCTGGGCTTGGAGCTTCCTAAGCTGTTGCTGCTGATGTTTTGACAGTTGTTGCTACTGCCCTGTGTGTATACCCTGGAAAGATTCCTACACAAGAAAGTCCTCACCCTGAGGTCATAGACCTCTCCTGCTGACCTCTTAAGTTTTCTTAGCCTGAAAAAAAGGCCTCACTCTGACCTTTTGTTGGCTTTGTGATTCCAAAATTTGACTTGAAGATTTATTTTAAAGTTGTTTACAGACTGATGTTGAGAGAGTTTAGCTAAGTTGTGGCCTCCAATTCACCTTCTTGGCTCTACCCTTTTCCCAACCCCTCTTAATTTCATTGCCTAACTTCTCTTAGTTTTATTTCCTTTTTATCCTCTGTATAGTTCATATATATTTCTCTGCTTGTTGTCTCCCTTAGATTGTGAGCTCTCTGAGGTCAGGGACTGTCTTTGGCCTTTTTTTTTTATCGTCAGTGCTTAGCACATAGTAGATACTTAATAAATATTTACTACCACTGTAATCCGTATTCTTCTTCCTCCTCCTCCTTTTTTCTTTTTTCTCCTCTTCCCTTTCCTCTTCCTTCTCTTTCTCCCCTTCCTCTTCTTGCTGTGGCTCCTCCTCCTACAACATACTTCCCTATTAGCTTCATCTTATTCTTTTGATCGCTTGTTTTATCTAGTCCAGATATTTAGAGATCAAATTTTTCTTAGTTTCTACATATACAAGATGACAGATGATAGCTAAGATCCTTAAATTATACCTAGGATCCTTTCTAACTCCTCAACTCTAAGATTCTGTGATTTTAAGTGACTTTCATCATCTTTTTCACTGTAATGCTAGAGAGATTTCGACTTGTTTATTGTCAACATTTTAGTTCTTGAATTTGCTGTGTGTACATCAAAGGAATAGATGCTTTTTGAAAAACAATCCCTTAAAGTGAACAACATTTTAAAGGAAAAGAGGAGCATGATCTGAAGCTTGAAAAATGCCTCCGTATTCTCTCTGAATCTTCTGATGTAGACCCAGAGTGATTAAGTGACTTGATCTGCTAAATGGTAGAGAACCCAAATTTCCTTATCTTTCATG